>CAJHNH020004031.1:22500-50285 GCA_905116865.2 Candidula unifasciata | reverse complement strand
AACAGGGCAAGATATACTGCTGGCTGCGGCAAATTAATTAAAAAATTATATCAAATTACAATCTAAATTTTAAATTAATAACTTTAATTGAGCCTACAAAACACATAAAATGCAAACTTGGTGTCAATGCAAATGACAAAACGAAAACATACATTTATTCGTTTTTCTGTACCTATACCTCCCCCCCCTCTCCCCTTTCCCAACAATTTAAGCATAGGCCCCAACCAACTCTAAGTCATCCTATCCTTCACCATCAGATTCAGCTCACCCCTGTGTGGGTTCTGGGGCCCTATTGTGGGGAAAACAAGAAAAGACCCACTGCCTCCCCAAAAGCATGTCGTAAGAGTCGACTAATTGGGGAGCTTCCTTTGAAGTCGGAGTGCATCTGCCGGAGAGGCAAGGAATCAACAGTCTGTATTTAAGAGAATGAGATCTGTAAAACTGATGTACACGCAACACTCAGGTTCTGGAGCGGGACTGCAGTTCAGTAGTGGACGAGCAGCCAGAACTTTCCGCTAGAGTGTACAGCTGGTGAACGCGAAGAAAGAAGAAGAAGATACAGCTCACCCCGTGTGCTCCCTAGTTTTCATGTTTAAATCTATATCTCTAGCACCCATCTCTATGCGTTTTTTGAGTTTGCCTTTATTTCTCTAACACCCCCTCCCCCTCGCCCACCTCACTTCCTTCCCTATGGGCTCCAGAGTAACTTCTTTCTGTTGTTTTCAAGTTTTGGTAATCTCGATGTGTGTCTCATCCAGAGTCAGCGTAATTTCTTCACCTCTTGATTCATCGGAATTTGTTTAGTTCTCTCCAAAGCCCAACATTAGTGATTCTATCATACCTAGTAATTCCCTCTATGCTGCGCAGGCACCGCTCAATGAATGTCTGTAGTTTATGTGTAACTGTTTTATATTCTTGTTTCCGTTCTGACGGATTATTATTGCCAAACAAAAAAAGTTGAATGTTGAATAAAAAAAAAAAAAAAATATCAACATCACAGCATGCAGGACATTCCCATAATTGCTACGTTCCCATCTTCAGCAGCAATCACAGAGTTTCAACTTCGATGATACCAGTAGCAGTCTAATTGTGTGTGTATATCCGTCTCGGCTTTACCCTGAGTGTTGAGCTTCGGTCAGATTCGTTGGACACTCCTCGCAACGACATTCTCCTTAGACCGTGATGGTCTATTTGTGCTTCTGCACTGTTCATTCGCTCCGTAAGAACATGACTTGTCATGCATCAATATATCAAACAAACAAGAATAACGACACGACAGTAAAACCAATTTTAGATAATATTAAAAAGAATTAAAAGTGTTCACCTTAAAAAGGTACTCCATCGTCGATGTTTAATGTTTGTAGGAGACACGAAATCGTGATGGCGGTTGACGAAATTGTCGATATGGTAAAGTATTATATTAAACTATTCTTTATAAGCAACATTTTCGCTGAGATACACGTCATGCTTATATTACAACTACAGCTATTGTTGGGCTGATTTCCAAACATTGTATTCAACTGTAGATTTTCTCAACAAAGGAGCAGCTGAATTAGGTAGGCGTCAGTAAATGGCATTTTTAAATGACAGTGTTATTTAGCGAATAACTGGAAACCTGATCTATAATGCATTGTCTACATACGTCTAGATGGTGTCGCTGTCTCAAATCGACACGTGACTTTAAATAAGCGCATCACCGTCAAAATCTACGTCCTCATGTGCAATGTCAAATTGCCTCAGCGCTCATGTCTCTAAACAAATTTTGTACCTTTGTGCTCTGAATCAGTTGTAAAGATGATACCCCACCAAGACAGTATCTAGAGATCTCTCCCCTCCTCCCCCTTCATCCCGCCTGCCCACTGTATTATCATTTCTCCTTGTCTAATTTTCTCACCTTTGATCTATTCACGCGTGTTAGGGACTTGAATTCTGCTGTCACATCAGATTTACAGCGTTGGCTTACTTTTACGCAGCCTGTTGATTCCTCGCCTCTCAAACGCTTCGACTTTGGAGGGACAAATTCTACATTTTCGCCCTTTACAACATGCTTCTAGTAGGTAATGGTGCTATTGCACCCCTCCCCCCCTTTTTTTTGACTCGATGGGTCCCCGGAGCCAACACAGGGAGAAAGTTAAACTCTGGATTTTCTAATATATGGATCCGTCTCTTAAAGCATAAGTTCTAGCAGTCTGCTGTCATTAAGTCTGCTGAAAATAGGATACAATATATATATATATATATATATATATATATATATATATATATATATATAATATATATAATAGTAATATAGTAGACTCATGTAATATCACAAATAATTTATTAAATTAAACATCCAGACAGATGAAAACCTTCAACAGCTTCAAGGAATTGGATGTAGGCAGTCAGTGTTTTAGGACATGTTACGAGAACTATTGGAGTTAAGAACTTACTGGTAATATAAATATATAAATAGCAAGGATTAGGCAAGAGATGATTAAAACCACTGGCTCTCATGCGGAAGACAAGGTTTTGAATCCTCTGTAAATTGAGACTTCTCTTTACTGTCATGGGCAAAAAAATGTATAACCTGTACAGTTCATGGTTTACGCTCAAGCCCTCGGTCTCAAATCTTCAGGCTTATTTATTTAGAACTTGTTCTTGGCTATCTTAACTTCAATTCAGTTTCTTTGTGGTGAAAATGATTTCTCCTGAGTTTCCTTTCTCAACTTCAACATGTCAGAGTAATCTAGCTTGGCGGGTTTTTGATGGAAGTTTCCAGTTTTAGGGTATGAATTAGGCAGCCCTACAAAGGACTGCCAGTTTTGCCTGTGTGGCCTAGAGCAGATAGGTGGGATTTCCTGAGGGCCAGGTGCTGGCGGTTTCTGCATAGATGGGGCTCTACTGGCAAATTTGGCCGGTAAGCTGGAATGCGTCGACTGCTTCGGCCGGCTTAGCGGGACTTAGTGGGAGTTATGTCCCCGTGGCCGCACTCAAAACAACGAGCGGAAAAAGTCACGAATCAAATAACACACTTACCTATCATCATCCGGGTGCGTGTAGGGCTGCGCAGGGTGTCTATCATCGTCCTACGGTTGCGTGTAGGGCTGCTTATTGCGTGTAGGTTGGTTGTTTGCGTAAGATGAGGGGTAGGGTTAGGGTTTAGGGTTAGGGTTTAGCGTTAGGGTTAGGGTGTGGGGTTAGGGTTAGGGTTAGGGTTAGGGTTTAGGGTTATGGGTTAGGGTTTAGGGTTTAGGATAGGGTGTAGGGTTAGGGTTTAGGGTTAGGGTTAGGGTATAGGGTTAGGGGTTAGGCTTAGGGCGAAGCTACAGCAACGTCGCAAACGTAAGGCATGCCATCTATCTGCACGAGGTAGTAGTCCACCAGACCAATGTCGTCGACGTTGCGCACAGTCACATACACACACAAACAATCGAGGGCCTGTGGATGTTGGTGAAACGATCAATTCGCCAGCGACTGGGCACAAGCCGCCCGCTATTGGCGTCGTCATATTTGACAGAGTTTCAGTGGCGCCACTCCCACAAACGTCAAATTGTCGGCCACTATTTCGACCTCCTACGTGAAAATTTTCAAATCGAACCATACCCCTAAACCCTAACCCCTAAACCCTAAACCCTAACCTAAACATAAACCCTAACCCTAAACCCTAACCCCTAAAACCCTAAACCCTAACCCCTAAACCCTAACCCTAAACCCTAACCCTAACCCTAAACCGTAACCCTAACACCTAAAACCCTAACCCCTAACCCCTAACCCTAACCCCTAAAACCCTAAACCCTAACCCCTAAACCCTAAACCCTAAACCTAAACCCTAACCCTAAATCCTAAACCCTAACCCTACCCCTCATCTATCTTACGCAAACAACCAACCCTACACGCAATAAGCAGCCCTACAAGCAACCGTAGGACGATGATAGACACCCTACGCAACCCTACACGCACCCAGATGATGATAGGTAAGTATGTCATTTGTTTCGTGACTTTTTCCGCGACTTGTTTTGAGTTGTTTTGAGTTTGGCCAAGGGACATAACTCCCACTAAGCCCCGCTAAGCCGGCCGAAGCAGTCCACCTTACCGGCCAAATTTGCCAGTAGAGCCATAGATGGTGTTCTGTTAGTACCTCCGGTCGGTGAGCTGGCTTCTAGGCTGTCTGGCTTTTTGGGTTGGCAACTTTTGGTTGGCTGTTTTCTGTCTTTTTGGGAAGGGAGTCTACTAGTCCTGAAAAGGACTGGTAGTTTGCTTAGATCGGCGATGAAACAGGTTGGTGTG
The DNA here is from genome assembly GCA_905116865.2 of Candidula unifasciata. Taxonomy (NCBI): domain Eukaryota; kingdom Metazoa; phylum Mollusca; class Gastropoda; order Stylommatophora; family Geomitridae; genus Candidula; species Candidula unifasciata. The sequence continues at coordinate 46,016 of CAJHNH020004031.1, read as the reverse complement.
GGATGGTGCTGGCTGTCCAGAAAATGGGCAATGCAGTTTCTAGTACTGGTGACATACTCGTGTGCCTCGCTTGTACTGTTTGGACCTTTGCGGTGTGTTCTACTCCTCCTGCTTATCTGCTTCATCTTCGGATGTTAAGCTCAGTGCTTCTTCTCATCTTTTATCTTTTAGTTTGCAGTAGGCCGTTTTCACTTCTTTGCTTCAATGCTCTCAAGGTTTTCGTCATTAGTTCCTGTCTCGGCTGACTTGACTCTTGTTGCCTGGTCAGCCTTGGCGCCTTGTACATATTTCTAGCTTCGGCGTGCGTTATGTTCTCAATTGTGGCTGCTGTCAAAGCCCCTTTGTGCTATTTGAGATGTGGGCAGCCCATTTGTCTCGCGCTATGAGCACCAAAGCAGTTTGAGCATTTGCGGTTACAATTGTGTTTTCTGAAATTCGGGTCGATTTTTGCCAGCGGGCACTCCTTGAAATTGTGAGGTTTTGAGCAGTACCTGCACCTTACGACGCTGCGGCAAAAGGAGGTCGTGTGCTACGCATTCTGGCAACGTGAACATTGAATAATCTCCGGGAAGGAGGCTCTTCTGCTTCTGTAACTTTTTGTAGCAGCGAGTATGACTCGAGACCGCAGTGAATTGTTCTGAGCCGTAAAAGGGGCGGCTTCAGGTGATAGCGCCACGAAAGGGGCGGCTTCAGGTGCTGGCGCCACGATGGGGTCGGCTTCTGGTGTTGGCACTGTTCGGTTAGGTGAGGTTGTCACCACGACGGCGTCCACGTTGGTGGGGGTCTGGCTTGACCGGTATCTTCTTTGTCTTGGGAACAGCGACCTGAGACTGCTGTCTAGATTTTCCCAGATCGGAATGACAGTGCTGACTCGCTGTATATTGTAGTGACTGAACTCTATACCGTAATCTCATAGGGCCCGAAATCCTAAGAAGGAGAGTCAAGTCATTGAGTTGCGGTAATCTGCTCACATTTGTTGCTGCCGATAACCAAACGAGCACCTATGGGCGCCCGCAGGGGGGGGGGGGCAACCCCTGGATTTAAAAAAAAAAAACATTTTTGATACAGCTGCTTGAAATGCACGTTACAGATCACACCGAACGCAGAATGATATGATCAGTTTGTTTAACAAGCTCTGCGAGAAGACATTGTAAAAGCTGCTAACAATGCTGTTGGATTCTTGATCACAGCCGATGAAACAGCAGATATCTTAGGAACAGAACAGTTATCACTGGGAGTCCGGTTTGTATATACGTCTAGTGAGAAGACTATGATTCGTGAGGAATTCCTTGAATTTTCCCCACTGAAAAGTATGGACGCCGCCACAATATCTGATTGTATTATTCAACATTGCAAAACATTTGGTCTTCTCCTTAATAATCTGCTGGGTCAAGGTTATGATGGGTGCTCGACAATGGCCGGAAAAAAATGGTGTTCAGGCAAAAATTCTAAGTATTTACCCCAAGGCTGCCTTTGTTCACTGTGCCTCGCATAGACTGAATCTCGTAGTAAGTGATCTTAATAATGTTGCAGTGATACCAAATACTATTGGTACTATCAAAGCAATTATTACATTTTTTTCGTGAAAGCCTAAAAATGAGGTCCTCTGTCCCAAATATTCTTCTTCTGTGTGAGACAAGATGGACAAGCAAGTATACAAGTATTCGGATTTTTTCTAGTAAATTTGAAGATAGTTATTGTCAACTGGAAGAATTTTCATTGCATGCAAGTGGAAATACACGACAGGCTGCACATTAGTTATATTGTTCATCAAAGTCCAGCACGTTTTTATTTTGTCTCAATATTATTTCGCAGTACTCTGCCATTCTGGAACCAGTTACTCAGGCTCTTCAAGCTGTTCAAGTTGATCTTGCAGAAGTCCAACTGCAAGTTCCAAACCTGCTCAGTGTAGTAACACTTCACCGAGGGGATTCCGATAACTATTTCAGGGATATTTTTGAGAAAACAGTACAACTCGCACAGAAAGTGGATATTGAACTGATTATCCCAAGACAGTGTGGAAGATAAAAGCTTCGAAGTAATCAAGGAATCATACGTGTTGAAGAGTACTTCTGACAAACAGTTTACATTCCATACTTAGATTCTCTAATTAACTCAATGGAGAGTCGATTTTGTGAAGCCAACAGTGCACAATTTAACTTAGCGTTGCTACATCCTTCGAAATTGTGCAAACTGAATTGTCAACAGTTTAAGGATATAATGTCTACTATTAATCAGGTATACCACATTGATAATTTTAAAACTGAAGCCTTGAGTTGGTTTGATTTTTGGAAAACGCGAGAATACAAAAGTAGCAAAGATTTCATCGACTTGTTACCTTTTACAAACTTTTATCCGAGTGTGAGGTATGCCTTACTAGTTTTGCTAATATTACCAGCAACAACGTGTACGTTGGAGCGATCGTTCAGCACATTAGGTTAGTTGCGTATCCTTTATAGGACGTTGCAGAACCAACGCCAACAGTCCCTGGCTGTTGTGTGGTTTTTCTAGGCAATAGTTTGCCATTGCTTTCTGGACAGTCAGCTTTCTTTTTACCACTGTCGAAACCAACGCAAGGCGCATGGCCTGCAGCTGGGATCAAACATGGCATCCCGGCATTACGAAGCGTTCGCATCGACTTAGCCACAGAGCCGACAAAGAAAAGGTTCGTTGCGTATCCTTTACAGGACGTTGCAAAACCAACCCTAAAAGCGTTCGCATCGACTTAGCCACAGAGACGACCGTTTAGTACATTACGTCGTGTAAAAACATGGCTTAGATCTACAATGGTGGGCTCTGTGGCTAAGTTGATGCGAAAGCTTCGTAATGCCGGGGTGCCGGGTTCAATCACAGCTGCGGGCCATGCGCCTTGCGTTGGTTTCGACAGTGGTATCAGGGCGCCCACCGTCCAGAAGCTCTACAATGTCAGATGAACATCTGTATGGATTTGTGCATGTTAAGCGTACACAGAGACAAGGTGAACTGCAACAAAAAAGACTTTATGGACAAAATTGTAGATATGTTTGGTAGCGATAACAGATGGCTAAAGTTCTTGTTTAAGGAATAATTTGTGTAAAAAATTTATGTTGTACTTTTTTTGGGGGTTATATACATATATTGTGTTAATAAAAAAATTGTTGCTACAGTATGCCCTTCATTACTACAGTGTCCTGTCCGTTCGTTCACCATACAAATACGCTACAGTGAATTAAAACTACATTAAAACATTACTTAAAATTTTATTTTTTGCCCCCCCCCCCCCCCCCCTGCCCCAGAGCGCCAACCAAAACAACCAGTCTAGACAGACTCAGCCAACAAAACAAGCGACTCAGTCTTTAGTATCGAGCTATCGATAATCGGGCGACTAATGGAGCGTTAAGCGTTAATTAAAACTAACTCTAAATTAGAAACTTTCAGGTGCTGGCGCCACGATGGGGTCGGCTTCTGGTGTTGGCACTGTTCGGTTATTCAAATCAGTACTGTTGTAAGAGCGGAAACATGGAGATCAACTAGGCAAATGATAATAAACTGCAAACATATATTAACTCCTGCCTGTGCAGAATAGAGGGAATTAAATGCTAAGATAGAATTACTAAAGAATTACTAATGTGGAGTTTGAAAAAAAGGGGAGGAAGGGGGGGGGGGGAAGAGGGGGGGGGGGTGAGAAATAAACAGGTTCCAGTAGATCAAGAGGTGAAAAAGGAAAATGCTTGGAAGTGCCTGGCGGCGCTATGATTTATTTAAAAGGATATTTTCAAGTTCACAAAAGAACAAATCGATAAGACAGAAAGTATAAGGTGCTAGACATATATGTTGTTACACCAAAGGGATGAGAATTTATCGGCTCTAAAAAAACCTTGACGCTATTTTTAAGGGTGCCTTCCAAAGTGAGTTTATTAAGTCAACTACAATTATAGATTAGATAATGTATTTATTTATTTTTACTTTTTTATGCATACATTTATTTATATGCGTTAGTGTAGGAAAAAACTAAATGTGGAAGAAAAAAGAAGAAGAAGAAGAAGAAGAAGAAGAAGAAGAAGAAGAAGAAGAAGAAGAAGAAGAAGAAGAAGAAGAAGGAGGAGGAGGAGAAGGAGGAGGAGGAGAAGAAGAAGAAGAAGAAGAAGAAGAAGGAGGAGGAGAAGCAGATGAAGAAGAGGAGGAAGAAGAAGAAGAAGAAGAAGAGGAAATTTTTTTTTTAAGTTTCGTAATTAGTCGTTACTGTTCCGGCATCACAGCAAACGAGCTTGGCCTAAAATTGCTCATACACATATGCAAGTGATTCCAGTCACAAACTGAGTCAGATGAGCTGGACACTTCAAGTGAATGCCGTAGCCATGCAAAGTGTCCTCAGCAAAATGCACACGATTTGATCTGGCACACCATAAGGTGCATGTCTCCTCAAACGCACTGTGAGACTAGGCGACATCGCCGAAAATCAACTTTATTCGACAAATAGCTGGGCGATGAGAAGATTAAAACTATTCCTGACCATTCTCTACATGGACTCTGCCAAGTTGCAGCCACGGTCAGCAAATAAATAGCAGCTATAGCGGCTATAAATGTTTGAGTACTACCATTTACTCCTCTACATGAGCAACACGCTATAAGACATACCTTCACTCCTTTCAAAAGAGAGGATGAATACTGAGTAGAATTCTCCGTAGTCGCGGGAGACTAGCCTAACTTTCTGTCTGGACCAGACCTGTCTTATGGACTATTTACTGTGTTGGTTTTTATCGGATGTGTGGCCAATAAGCAAGGAGAGAAAGGTTTAGTCATTAGTCTCTGTCGGTTGACTGGAAGGCATGTTGTTGTTGATGTTGCAAACGCCCAGCAAAAGAGCTCTTCTACTGGGGCACATGAAACACATTTCAGATAACGAGAGTTTGACTAATCAGCTGACTCTAAGATAAAACAAATGAAGAATAATAATTTATGATTTTTTTTTTCTTTTTAGGAAAAGAGACAACCCTGATATGTTACGTTGCTTCTTATTTCCTTAGTGCGCGCACGCACGTGTTTATGTGTGCATAACACTTGATCTTTGTAAGCCAATCATTGTATTTTTTTAACCTTGTTGTTTTTTCTTTCTCCACCTTTTCTAATGTAAAGACAGGTATCCCACGCTTGTCCTTACAACTCATAGGTATATTTTCAGCTCTGAGTACTTTGAGTATGGTTACATGTTATTATCTCCTGCGTAAATCTGGTGTGCCCTCTATCGTGGTTGGCATGGACGGACATTTAGGGATGTGAATATCCTTCCATACAGTTGCAGTTGCAGTCTTCTCTTAACTAAAACCAGACCAGAATGGGAAGCCAGAACGTCTGATTCATATTGCTACTTTCACAAACTAGGACTGATTATCAATCCAATCTCTTTGCAAAAGTGCAAACTAAAATACAGTACTAAATTAACAAAGTTTTTTAAAACAAATTCTGAAGAGTAAATAACGTGTGCATATTCTACTACCAATCAGAAATAGTTGTCTGGTACTTACTGACTATCAAAACCTTTACAAAATCTAAAAAAAACAACCACCCAGTCCTTACCCTGTAACAAAATCATCTTAGACATAGCAACTGAAGAGCCAGGAATGATAGAATAACTCATATCAGGCCTACTGTTCATATAAGTAAAAGATGCAGCTACTGCATAAGAGAGCAATGAACAGTAAATATACGTATATATGTGTGTGTTTTTTATGTGTATACATATATATCTTTACTGTTCATGCCTTGCGGCGTTGGTAGTCACGTTAGGCCACAATCTTCTGTCTCGTCTCTTTCAGTTAAATGTGACATAGCTGATCTTCCATGCCATGATGTCTCTGTGCACATTGTTTTCCTGCTAGGTTCCCGCTGTCTCTCATATTCTCCTACCTTTCCGTGTTCACGATGTACTCCTGTTTTCTTTATCGCATGACGTGATCAATTAATGTAGATTTCCTCTTTCTGGTGTGGACAATGAGTTTTCATTGTGAGTTAGTTCCCTTAAAGACATCTCAATTACCCTTGTTATCTGACTAGAGTATTCTTATCATTCGACGATAAAACAATAGTTTTTGAATATTCGTCAAACTGACCAGATTTTTCACGATAGTTTACCTCTTAGGACTACTATAAGCGTGGGGCCCTAACAAACAGTATGTATTACTCATCTCGACTTACAAAAAATATAAGCCACCATCTGTATACGCTTGATTTCTTTGATTTATGTATAAATGAACAGTGTATTTATATGCATTTTATTTAAAAGGCGTTCTACGCTTTTCATAGTCATAGTATAAAATGGATTATGAATTTTGCAAATAGAATAATTTACACTTGTATGTCCATTAAATTATAACATACATTATTTGTGTCATTTATCACAAAACACAGTAGACCGTAATGCTTTGTCTAGAATACACAAACATAACCCAATGGAACTTATCAATCAAATACCTTTCTTAAAGGTTTGTGTATTCTAGACAAAGCATTAATGTCTACTGTGTTTGTAAATCGTTGCTGTTTGTTATTTGACCTATGCTTCTTTCATACAAATTTGTGTAACCTGTGGTGCCATTTCAAGGATATGAGATGAATTCTGTCCGTATTCCATGGTTGTGGATTTCAAGCTGTTCGATAGACATGGCCAAAAAAGACATCTTTTTTTTAGGAGTGCCTAGTTGCCCATGTTCTTAGTTCACTTGTTTTCACAGCAAGGCGCACACGCCATTTTGGAGGTGACAGGATGGATTCCCGGCTTTAGATTTGTATGTTTTTAGTGTGTTCTTCTATCTTTCTACTTATTTCTATGAGTGTCAATCAATACATTGTCTGTCTTTTATATTTAATATGTATACCGCTTCAAGGGCTCGCCGTCTGTTTATTTATATGATTATCGTTAGAAAACTGCGGTGAACTGATGTATGACAAGCTAGATTTTGTTAGGGCCCTTTGGGAGTGAAGAAAATATGCAGAGCTACAAATAGATCATCACATTCTGAGGATAATGGTGCTGAGAAAAGTTATCAGGGGATCTGGCCGACACTGAACAGTCAGGGATAAGGCGAGACGGATATATATTCAGACATTTATTGGTACCATCGCAAATGGAACTCTTCGCTTGCTGTTGAAGATGGGGACAAAGAGCTTATGGGAGTGTCCCGAGTGCTGTGTAGTCGATTCTTAATTCAACAATCAACATTGGCACACACACAAAATTGTACCTCATGCAGTGATTTGTTATTTGCTTTATAATACCATGCACGCGCCCACACACGTGCGCGCGTGCACACACACACACAGACACACACACACACACACACTATATGTGCCTCTTGGCGAGAAATGTGGTATCTTATTTATACCCACATCAAAGGTGATAGAATATAGGGTGGGTTTTCAATGAAAATTTTGTCGTTCCCATTTTTGTAATTACCGTCTGTGGAGTTAGTGCAACCTATAATGCTATAGTGTATCTTATTTTGGGTACTGTTTTTAACATTACAGCTCTCCTCAAAGTAGATTCTGCTGGTTAAATTGCTAACAGTATTCGGATGAGACATCGCTAAATGACAGAAAAAAATTGTTGAACCACTATATTCGAATATCTGCCACCATTAAGAAATACATGCCTTATCGAAAATACTCTTTTTTCAATAGTTAACCTTATTATAGCTAAGATCAATTTCTGAAACACCTGTATATAGCACTGATGTTCTAAACTAATGGTTACAAGGTGCTTGAAAAATGACGTCACAGACAAATTTCAATACATGCGATCTATATTTACTGATTTGTAAACTGTTCACACTGTGGTTATTTTCTGTATTGTCTCACTAAAGCAGCAAAAAAATTATTATAACACTCTGTTAAGTCTGCTATTTGTTTTATTATAGAGTTCATTTGCTTTACTAAGTTGAAACTTGTGTTTTACTGGCATTTAATCATTTGGCTTGTGGTGTTGTCTCGTGTGGTAAAACTTGCTTGGCTATATTTCTTTCTTCTGTCAACTCTTAATTCGTCTGTATTTTGGGTTGATTGCATCGTCAATCTAATATAGGACTAGAAATGAAATAAATCAATGATACAAAAACACAACGATAATTGTTGCTGCAGTCACCCATCTCTTGTCAAACTTCTTTTCCAAAACTCTTATGTTTACAAGCTGTTGTAGTGTTTCACGTGACATGGTGTTACAAGCGACTTAAATAAACAGCAAAACAGCAAAAGATTAATTTCGTGCCAATAGCGGGCTGGTAATTAGCTCTAGAATCCTTCTTGTATACATAATGCACCCACAGAGCTCGACACACACACAATTAAAAAGTAATGTACCCTTTACCATCACTTCAGGTGAATTAAGCATATAGGGCTTGGCCCATTTTTTTTACAGACCAATCGGCATTCCACTGGTGATGTGATCAGCATCATGTCGGCCGCCTTTACATTCTAGGACAATTCCTGGTACCTACATAAGGTTGGGTGCAGCTGGGAGCCAACATTATTTTTAAGGGGAAAAACATCCAGCTTCGTCAGAATCCTCACCCGAAACTTTTTAATCTGTAGGCGAACTTCCAGCCGCTACACCACATAATACGTTACAAAATCTCGCCTGCCCGCCTTTACTCTCATTTCTTGTTTGGTTACCCTGGGGAGCTTACGTCGATTAGATGCCAAGATAGAAGACATTAAAACCCACTTGTCGTTCGTACAACCAGCAGAGATATCCTGGTATGGTTGCTGCATCGGAAGACTGAGCACGTCTAGGTATGCCCGATATGCAGTAAAGTCAATTACAAAATGTCCGCCTCGATAATGACTGAAACCCAAGACCTGCGGACCGACGGGCGACAGCGTTGAAATTGCACTACCCCAACAGGCCACAGCGTTGAAATTGCACTACTCCAACTAACTTTTACTTATACAGGTTTTTATTATTCCCAGCCGCTCAGAACAATAATGTTAAAAAGGTAGTTATCCGATGGCACTTCCTTGTTCTAATAATAATAATAATTTAAAAAGGCATAGTTATCCAATTTCGCGTTTTTTCTATTAGTTGACGAGAAAGCACGTATACCTAAAAGCTTTTAGTGACACATATGGAAAAGAACAATCTTCGACAGAAATATAAACAATCAAATACAAAGTTTTGAAGCGACAAGGGATAATTGAAAGAAGTTGCAATGAAAATCAATAAAATATAAGTTACATATTTATGTCCTTTTAGTAGACATTACTATTTAAAGACACAAACAAATTACTGAAATGGTAAGTTAAAAGCACTCGAAAAAGAGGTGGAGAGTGATATAGGTGGAAAAACAATATCAAAGGAAAGACGAACAGCAATCTAAGGAAATATTTAAACAACACGAGAGACGACTTTAAGAGGGAATGATGCAGGAATATGTTTAAACAGTACGAGAGACAACTGTAAGTAACAGAATGCAGGCAAATGTTTAAACATTAAGAGAGACGACTGTAAGTAACAGGATGCAGGCAAATGTTTAAACATTACGCGAGACAACTGTGAGTAACAGGATGCAGGCAAATGTTTAAACATTACAAGAGACAACTGTAAGTAACAGGATGCAGGCAAATGTTTAAACATTACAAGAGACAACTGTAAGTAACAGGATGCAGGCAAATGTTTAAACATTACGAGAGACAACTGTAAGTAACAGGATGCAGGCAAATGTTTAAACAGTACCAGAGACAACTGTAAGTAACAGGATGCAGGCAAATGTTTAAACATTACGAGAGAGGACTGTAAGAGGGAAGGATGCAGGAAGATGTTTAAACAGTACGAGAGACGACTGTAAGTAACAGGATGCAGGCAAATGTTTAAACAGTACAGGAGACGACTGTAAGAGATACGATACAGGGAAATGTTCAAAAGTACGAGAGACGACTGTCAGAGATATGACATAGAGAAATGTTTAAACAATACGAGAAACGACTGTAAGAGGTATGACACAAGAAAATGTTTAAACAGTACGAAAGACGACTGTAAGATCTAGATACAGGGAAATGTTTGAACAGTACGAGAGACGACTGTAAGAGATACGATTCAGGGACCAATCATTACGGCAAGGTTTATACAGTGCGAGAGACGACTGTAAGAGTAGAATGCAGGGAAATGTTTAAACAGTACCAGAGACGACTTTAAAAGTAGAATGCAGGGAAATGTTTAAACAGTAGCAGAGACGACTGTAAGAGAAGTGATTTAGGGCAATTTTTAGACAGTACGAGAAGCGATTGTAAGAGATACGATACAGGGAAATGTTCAAACAGTACGAGAGACGACTGTAAGAGATACGATGCAGGCACATGTTTTAACAGTACGGGAGACGTGTGTAAGAGATAGGATGCAGGACAATGTTCAAACAGTGCGTGAAACGACTGTAAGAGGTACGATACAGGGAAATATTTGAACAGTACGAAAGACGACTGTAAGAGATACGATGCAGGGAAAGGTTTAAACAGTACGAGAGACGACTGTAAGAGATGCGATGTAGGGAAATGTTCAAACAGTACGAGAGACGACTGTAAGAGATGAGATGCAGGGAAATGTTGAAACAGTACGAGAGACGACTCTAAGAGATGCGAAGCAGGGTAAGGTTTAAACAGTACGAGAGACGACTGTAAGAGATACGATTCAGGGACCAATCATTTTGGAGAGTCCCTATGTAAGTTTCTGACACCCATTGTGGAGGGCGGGGAGCGGGGCGGAGGTAAGACTCACTGCCGCCATAACAAGCATGTCGTAAGGTTTGAATAATTATGGGTTTCCTTAGAATTAGTCTGCCAGAGAGGTAATGAACTAACAGTCTGCATTCAAATAATCTAGACCTGTAAAACGACTGTGTACGCAAACTCAAGCTCTGGAACAATACTAAAGTTTACCTACCTTAATTTCTTAAAGACTGAACATGATTAACATGGATTTTCAATTTATTTTCTCTTGAACTATTTGCTTTTGTAGACACCTACTTTTGTTCACAAACGAATCTCTCTTTCAACATACATCTCCTTGGATCCCATCGGCTATACGGCGTTGCTATCATCAAGGCGCAGTGTTTATCTACACATGTAAAAAAAAAAAAAGGAAAAGCAAACAAATGTATTGTTACAATACCGCTAGACCTTATTGGATAGCACCGTACAGCACTGCCTAGCACAAGAAAAATTCCACACAACATGAAATTCACTCCCTCCAGACATGATAAATTTTTAACTTCCAAGACTATCTATCATTTTGGCGGGTGATGAATATTTACTACGCCAAAGTCCTCGATCCTCCCTATGTCTCGGAGGGCATTAACAATATCAGCATGATCTATAGGTTGACTTCAGTAGTGATAGCGGATCCTGCCAACTTATCAGCTCTTTCATTTCCATCGATGCCTGCGTGTCCCGAAACGAAAAAAAGGTGTCTCTACGCACAGTGGACTTCTGTAATGATTCAAGCCATTGCCTTCTCAACGAACCTCCCTGAACACTCCGAGGCATACTCACTGAATCACTGAGTACATGTGCATGCGTGTAGTTTCGTGTCACGCGAACGCTTGCGTTACTGCCATCCCTCAATCGGTATGCTACTGGTTGTCACAGGGAAGTCGGCGTAAGCATCTTTGACTGTTCTGTACGCTGAGCCTGCTGTACACGCCCATGCGCTATTTTGTTGGCATTAGTGACAGCAAATTGATTCAGTTGCAGTTGCGTGGATCAGTTCGTGTTCTGAAACTCCTCACAGCCATGACAAAAGACTGTTAAGAATCTTCTCACGCTGTCTTCCTCTGTCTTTCCACAGATCTGTCCTATGGTCACAACATGTTCCATTTTCCCTCTTCTCCTAACATGACCATACAATTATGACTGTCTCTTGCTTATGTTTGTGATAAGTTCTCTTTGAGCATTCGCCTCTTTTTTTTTTCTGTTTTTCGTTTTCGATCTGTCCCAATAATTCCCCATAATGACGTCACTGGACAGTCCAATATTTTAGAGGGTGGTAAGAGTCGGTTTCTTTCTGTGTGTCTTTCAAGGCGTTGCCAAGGTTTTTGCGCGTTTTCTTCTGTTGGCGCGCACTTCTTTCGGCGGCGTCTCTCCAGCGGCTTGTGTTCAGTCTTCATCGCCATAAATTTCCTGGAATTAGCAGCAGCAGTGCCTGACAAGGAGAGCGGACTGACTTTCTTGTAACATCATGACATTCTGCATAACACCCCACCAGACGTTGTAGCAATAATCATGCGATGGTTTTATCTATCACTGACGAAAAGGCATGACCGATGGCATTGTCGAAGGTCGACCTGTATGGCCCATTCCGACCTCTCTCCAGTTCTACTAACGTGTACAATTGTTATGATTGTTTATACGTGCGTGACCCAACAGTATACATCTTGAATTATTAGCCCTTTTTAGGGCTACCCCTACAGTACCCCAACTGGCAATTTATCCCCGATTGAACATAGAGTTTCAAAAAGAAAAGTGTTCTATATCCCACGTTGTGAGCGCTTTTAATGTAACCACCATAAACACGTCCACAAAGGGCCCCTACCCCAACCACCTACGTCCCACGAGAGAGTGCAGCCTAAGCCTCACGATTGCATGTAGCCTAGGCTCCACAATTGTATGAAGCCTAGGTCCCAAGATTGTATGCAGCCTAGGTCCTCCTCAGCACACACACACACACACACAAATAAAACAGAAACTGCATCCTTCCGCACCAACACACATAAAAATGCACACCAAGAAACAGCACAAGAAGGACACAACACTGGAAACTTTACAGCACAAAACTGCACGGCAAAGTAAATGCCAAATTACTAACTATACGCTTCATCTACCAGTCCCTGAAATATTAGACTGTAGATCTCCCGTGTTTAGGGGTGAATTTTTTGGGTAGAACCTTTTTCCACAAGCATTCGTGATCATCTCTTTTACAGATCTAGCTTTTTATAATACAGTTTATTGTTTACTCGCCTACATCTAAGGAAGGTCACTAGCATTGAGATTCCGTGCCAAGCGAAGTAGGTTGCAACCCCTTATAGACACCACCACGGCCGTGACTTTCAGTCTTGCCTGTGACTAAAATCACCTCACCATAATTATTACCTTCTGAAATTGGTGTGTTCATACCTCGATGTATTACATTATATCGTTATTAATCTCATAATTTATAACTATAATTGAGTTCTTACTCCTCTTGTAGTTGACAGGCATGTTAGGGGACCATTTTAGGAAGGTTGCCGGTAAATTTGTCTTGGTCTCACGCCAGCAGCCTTCCTCCATCAAATCAGTCAATCCGAGCCAAACTGAGAAAGCTGGAAGGAAGAAACCGTTTTTGTTTGTTTGTTTCAATACGTTAATGTTTCATTATCTCTTAATTGTTAAAGTTAAATTATAACTTATACAATTTTGCAGGTTTGCATTTCTAACATTTTTCTCCGTGAGTAATTGTAATTTAGTAATGTGACATGTTGGTTGTTGAGAGTTCAACCACACGTTTAGTTTCTGTGGATGGCACCGCAATAGTCAACTAGTTGCATGTATATTTTATATAATAAGAAAAAATATAAGATTGAGACTAGGTAGGTAAATAGTAAGTGTTGACACTAGGAGACGAAGTGGTAAAATATTACTTGTAACTATTTTTATGTTTCGCTTCGTTAATTCCGTAATTTTGTAGTAGATTTTAGTCAAAAAAAATAAGGCTATTTATTTTAATTTTTTTTTGTTTTGTTTTGTTTGTAAACTAATAAATCATATTTGATATTTAAACACAGTTATAAGAGACTGTTATTCAAGAGGAGTGGTCACTGAGTATTTATATATATATAGGTGATAGAAACCTGGTACATTAAAGACAGTTTCATGTAACAGGTGGCACTGTCCATGATTGTTGGAAATGTGTCGTGCAGGCCACACTTGTGTTTCTATTTTTTTCCCGCTATTTGTCAGAAGGTATGACATGTTTCAACAGAAGGGATTGCAGTTTTTTTTTTAAAGACATATTATACGACGGGGTATCAAAGAGTCAGGATGACTTAGTTAGAACCATAGAATGGTCATGTCTCATGGTCCATTGTTATTTTCTCAACTTCGTACAACTCACACGGAAGTGGGGTTGGGTTCAGTGGGTCCACCCACAATATTATATTATTAGTCTCTACCTCTATGATTAGAAAGTGTCAGGTGGTAGTGACGGACTTGTGTCATGTTGTGATACCATTGGTAGCTTCATGGGTTAGTGTTGTCCTTGTAAATGTACATGTTCCAAATGGGATATAAAGATACGTTGTTCGCAGGTGATTGACTCTCATTAGAAAACATCTCAGATCTATGTTAGTAGATGTTGACGATAGGAGTTTTCATAACTGTATATTGACAATAATTAGGTTAAGGAAAAAAGATATCTTGAGATGCACTGAACTGAATGTAGACACAATTCTGTGGACATCCCATACCCAGGCAGAGATACTTGACTCCAGACGTAGACATGTAACGTAGTCATCTGTCATCAGGAAGTATCTGTACAGAGGAGGGGTGGATGTCAGGGTTCGTTCCTGTTATGGGACAGTTCAGTACGATGATGATGAATCCCACCAAGGTACCCTGCGACCCTTAGCTACACTCAGTAAGTGCATACACACGTAGAAACGTGGGTACTGAACGAAGCTAGGTGAAAACTCAGCTTGGCTTGTTCAAGGCCGTCGGATTTCACGAAGGCTGACCGCCACATGGACACGGCACCGTGAAACAAAACTTCAGTGCAGGCAGAGTTCTGGACTCTCTCGGTTGGAGACGTGTGGTGTTGACTTGACGTTAGACTGTGATAGTTTCATTGACAGATCGTATTGACTTGTAGAAATATACCATCGTAGTTATTAGCTGTAATGTGTACTGTTCGCCGTGTGATTAAATGTATTTAATACGTTACAGGGTAGATAATACGTGTTCCATTTAGATCTCAGTTAGCATTAGACGACGGGTAATAGTTAGACTGTCAGTTGTTATCACGCGATACGATAAGTCAGACCATGTATTTATTGTTTGTGACTTTAGCATTTTTCGACCCACCTTTAAGCTCACACGTGGCGTGTGCCATAGCGTCCTTGGCATCGGAAGACATCGGGTTGAGTTGGCGCTGTACGGGAGAGTGGTAGCAGCTCAGAGCTTATATCATGAAGGTGTAAAGGCGCATCTTAGCTATTTTAAAGTTAGAAGCGGCCTGGTTTCAGAATAAGGAGCGTTACCCCTCCTGAGCTGTTTGCATTTAGGTTATTCTCTTTTGATGATAAAGATTGAGTGTGTGTTGTAACCAGTGTTTGGCTTAGGTGTGTTTGTCAGCAGTGTTTTTCTGTCATTAGCCTACAGCGTAGCCATGGAATCGAACCATAGACATTTAGTTTCTTGACAGCGTCACTTATACAGAATGCAACTGTAGTGAAATAGGAAGGCGGACAGAAGGGGTTAAATGAATAAAGCGTACATTTCAGACCACCATCAAGGCATACTAATCCATCACTAGGTGGCAGGACATAAATAGGTGATTAGAACGTTGACCAGACAGTGCACACCGATAAACAGTAAATATGAACATCTGCACGGTGACCAGAGTTGAATTGAGTGCGGTTATCATGGTAAAACCATGGCCAAACTTTAGTACAGGCCTAGCTACTGACGTTATCAGCGGGACGTGACGTCACCGCCGCTGGCTAACGTTATGTTACTTTTTCACTCAGACAGTACCTGTTTTTTTTTGTTTGTTACCGGCCGTACCCTGAGTACTGACCCACAAAAAGTATAGCAGTAAGCTCATGGCTATTCAAAAGTCAGCCCGCGGACCAAATTTGGCCAGCTAAGGCCTAGCGAGTGGCCCGCGGATCACTGCTGGTTGCGATGAAAAAATGGTTTTTCTAAGCTGGGACTCGGACTGCTGGCCCATAACGATCCCTAATTTTACAATGTTGGCTTCTGAGTTAACCTAAATTGACTTAGTTGAACAGCCCTGGATATAGGTATTGACAATAAGACATAGAAACAAAGCACAACAGAAACTAATCACATAGTCACAATATGACATAGAAACAGAAAGCACAAAAGAAACTACTGACATATTCACAGTATGACATAGAAACAGAAAGCACAACATAAACTACTCACATATTCACAATGTGACATAGAAACTAAAAGCACAACAGAAACTACTCACATATTCACAATATGACATAGAAACTAAAAGCACAACAGAAACTACTTACATATTCACAGTATGACATAGAAACTAAAAGCACAACAGAAACTACTTACCATGTAGCTGTCCAAATTGAAGTTACATAATCCATGAAATCCATTACTGGGTGAATTTGGTCAGTTTTATTTTCTTAGATGATTTATCCAGCAAGGATGCGTCGGTTTTGATTTTTCGATAGTTATTTCGAAAAACATTTGTCAGAGATGGCAGCGCTTTGGAAGCAATACTTATTTTAGAACAACTCTCAGCACAGACACCACCTATTTCATCCTTGAAATATGTTTGTAAACTGCATGAAACAATATACATAAGCAATTTTTTGTGATGTTTGCAGGCTAGAAATTGTGTTTCCAACTCAGCTGATATAAGCTTCTGCATAGCTGCGTATGTGACAAAGGTTATTAAACTTATGAATTTTGAAGGGTATTTCAAACCTCCACGGTCAAGCAGCTGTATATAGTCTGTTAACATTGCGCCCGAGTCAACATCATTTGATAATGGCCTGTCCATCTGCAGTAAAGTCTTGCAGGCAGCGCACCTAATTTTTTTGTTCAGCTTACTTGAGACAAATAAAGCAATATACACCAGTGACTCCTCTGAACTTTCCGAAACCAACAATTCACAGTCATTTGGGTTTATTTGAAAAAAAAAAAACCTTGTTCACATCCAGCTGAACAGCATCAGTCATTATGTCATCCCCAGTTTCATCTTCTTTGCTGCTAAGAAACTCTGTGAGGTCACGGATAGGAAAATCTCCATAAGTTGATGAAGACATACTTAACAGTAAGTAAACTTTAAGTTTCTTTTCTGCTTCTAAAACTTGCTGAACAGATACTAGGTAGTTTGCTCCTGACAACTGCCGATATTCACCAAACCGAGCTTCTAAGTTGTCAGTCTGTAACTTTCCAAGAAGTATAAAACTGGCTTCTGTGGTTGCAAATAGATATTTGATTAGAGAAAGCACTGCGGTCACTGCATGCAGCAGTGCACTGTGTGTTTCCTTGGTCAGTTTTCCTTGACAGCCAGTCAGCTTGTCCCACTTTCTTAGCCATTCAGCAAACTGTTCAAGATAATGCACTTGTTCATCATCATTTGACAATACAGGATTTGAGAATGAGTTCAGTGTCTTTTTACCTACAAATTTACTTTTTACATTAACAATATGCCACCATCTAAGGATGGCTCCAATAAAATCTGCTGTTTCATGACTGCCTACTAGACGCAGAGCAGCAACATTGTATTCATTAAAAATTGCCAAAGCAAGAGGAACATTCTGTCTGTCCATGCTGGAGGGATAGATGGCTTTGTGGAAAAGTTTAGGTGCCAGTTTTGCAATATTCGTTTGCTCACTATAATACATTTTCTTTAAATGAGAAAAGTTAGCTTCTGCAGTTCTATCAGTACCACAGGCGTTTAGCATTTGTCCAATTATTAAAGGATAAGTAAATGTCTGGTTTGTGTCCTTCTGGTTGATCCAGTTCCTCCACATGCATTTTAGCAAGTGCACAGAATCATGAAGTAAAAATATTTTTTTATTAGCAAAATCTGTGTTCTCAATAAAATTTAGGCTTGGTTTCAGGAGATCACTGTAAACTCTGCGATTGACAGCACTATTATCTGCAATTACAGCAACTACTGTGAAACCACACTCCTGTACAAAGTGGATACAGTGGAGTAATTTCAAACGTAGATTCTGAGATGGCATTCTGTTCACAGGTGAAAGCTCTATAATTTCCTGGTAGCTTCCAAAAACTGAGGATATGAGGAAAGCCTGCACTGTTGTTGCTGCTTCTTTTGCATTGTCTGCATTGCCAAGTGTTTTGCCCCCAGAGTAAGTAATTGCAGATTTAACATATATTTCATCCATCTGAACCACTACAATCTTTTCTAGCTCTGTCAGTTTGTCTTGTTTCAATTTCAAGTACTGTGAAATGCTGCCAGTATGAGTAGACAATGACAACTGTGAAGTTAAATTGTGCAGTGTTCTTTGATGAGGCAGGCACAACATACGAGATTTTTTTTATAAACCGGAGCATGCTGGAGATTTAATGAACAGCATAAAAGCATAACATAATGTGCTACAGCTGTACGCCTTTTGTTTTTTAACACGGTTAAAAGTTGCAGCTGCGCCGCAAGAAAGTTTACTTGTGTGTCAGTTACTTCATCAGCTGTCCCATTAGGAGTCTACTTTTGCTCTGCAGCACTCTTCAAAATACTTCCTGCTTCTTCCACTAAATCTGTGAAGCTATTTTGGCTTTGAATTTTACTATAATCCCAGGCATTGTAATGAATTACAAGATTTTCAAGCTGTGACCATCTCACAAGTTTATTGTTGTCTACAATCCATTTAAGGTCTTTGTCTTTAACTTTTATATTTTGAACAAAGACTTGTATAGTCATATCTAGTAACACCTTTATGCTGACACCTATGGATGGTGCACAGTCTGACTGTATGGTAATGACATACAAAACAATACATGCTAAAGCTCCATCTACAGAAGTGTATTTCCAATTTTTTTCAAAGTTTGTTTCCTATCTGTGACTCCAGATCTTGGAAATCTGTAATAATATCTGAGGACAGCCAATCATTTACTCTTTGATCATAATTACGATTAATATGTGATACACGTTCCTCTGGAGTTTTGCGAGAGACTGGTACTTTCACCGACAAATAGGATGGAAGATCTGGAAAAATAGTTGGATAAGCATCTTTTTTTTAAAGCGGGATTCTTTCTTGGAAGTATATGCTCGATTCCTGATTTGTCTGTATATTTATCAGACACAATAATATCTGACGTATGAAAATGTTTTATACATACTACACTGGTTTTCCCAGGAGTCCAATTTTTTCGTGGAATATGTTTCAGCCATTTGTCTCTTAAAAGAGAATTCGAAGGGAATCTGAAGCAACTTACATATCCACTAGAAAGGTCATAATTTGAACGACACTCTGGTACAGAACATTTAGCAGGCATAGTTCCTCGAAAACCAACACACTGACGATAAATCCAACGTAAATTGCAGAAATTGCTTACTAAATCTACTCCTTGAAATACCGCTTATAGGTGAATCAGACGTGAAAATTAAACCACATTAAAAACTTTCACAAGAAAAATAAAACCAAACACCCACTGATACAACCATTTTGTTTGCCTCAGGAAGTGACGTCACCACTAGAGATTCGTGGCCTGTATATTGTCGATGGCTACGGGTAAAACCATGACAACTGACAGGGAAAGATGAAAACCTACGACAGAGAAGGAGGTCGACGAGTGCCGGACAGCAACGCGATGCACGTGTCCAACTGAAGATGATAACATAGTGGACGGATGACAGGGTGTGATTGAGAACCCACGCGGAGAGAGTAGGAAGCGTGGGGAGGGTACGATTGAGAGGGCAGTGGGGACAGTTAGGAGGGAGCAGCTGAAGAGACGGTCAGTAGCCAGCCGCTAGAGATAGGAGTTGAGAAAACAATTCGTGAGCAGATAGATGTAAAACTCGGAATTTAGCTAGAACAGTGATTAAGGAACTCATAGAGAGACATACGAACAGATACAGTAATAGGATTATGAAGTGTGCCTATACTATTGGTTATTGAAATGATGCATTCTGTTTGACTTGACAATATTGTGAATAAACCAGCTCCTGAGTAATTGTTACATCACTGGCCTTGTTGTTAAATACGATTCAAGAGAGCAAAGAACTGTATCCATACACCTTGGCCGCATTAGGCACATCCATTCTTGGGGGATGTGAAGACACAACTGTGTCACACAATCCTCAAGGCAAAAATTGTGTTATTTAAAAAAAATGGGCTATCCTTTCAACTACGGCCGGTAGACAACAGTAGACGGCTGGTTAGTCGGAGTTCTGTCCCCTGGCTGCAGTGCAATTACGGACTGGAGAAAGCACGAATATGAAAACACAGTGAGGTCGACATGCCTGACAGACCACGAGCTGCGACTCAAATTAGCGACCTCGTTCAATTACAGCTTCTTGCGACGCATTACGGAGTGGAATAGAGGGAACGAAACAAGTGACATAATTACTGTGTGCACGCTGTCTATCGCCAACACACAGTAATTATGTCATTTGATTCGTTCCCTCCTTTCCACTCCGTAATAGCACTGCAGCCAGGGGACAGAACTCCGACTAACCGGCCGTCTACTGTTGTCTACCGGCCGTAGTTGAAAGGAGAGCCCAAAAAATGTTTTGTCAATGCCTAAACTCACGATTAGTGACCTGGCTCACTAACAGCGCATGCCCAGTCCACTTTATTGCGTGAAGAGCAGTGCTGGATTTCGACATAATGTAATAAGCTTCAGCTTAAGCCATCGCAACCTGCATGGGCCACAACAAATCATTTTTACCCCACAAATGCCTTTTTATTTTAATATATTTAAATATCAATATTGTTTATAGAGCCTTTTAGAGAATTATACAGGTTGTTTCAAAGTTCCCAATACTCGCTGTATGCACCAAACATTTTGAAAAACGAAGTCAGTTTTTGTTTTTGTTGTTTGATATGTTGTGAGAAGGAATGAACTAGAGAACCTGTTAACTAGTGGCTGTATTCATAAAGAGAGTAGAAGAGGAAGGAAATGAGTTAGATACGTGAAGGAACTGGCAAGATGGATGGAGCAAGGCAAACACTTTGAACTGCTCTGCGTTACTGTTGCATGCAGATCGTGGACTAAAACACATCAATATTTACTAGGCAAATAGGACGTCATAAGTGCTACGTATTGTTGTCAGGGGTAAAATATTGGAGGATTCGCGGGTGAGAAGTCGAATAAGGCGGACATTGTTGTCCCGGTGTGGCTTATCTTAAGGGCAAATTTACCCCGGGATCCCAGGGAGAATCACAGCACCGCTGCAAAAAGCAGGATAACTTTACTCTGATGTTTTAACTCAGCGGAACTGTTGGAAAATCACAAAGGAATGACATGGTTGTGTTTATCAATATTGGGCTGTATACTGACTTGTTGCAGAAACCGGTATTGTTTTCTGTCAAGCTGTGACCCACAGTGAGTTGATATCGAATCTCACATGGAATTTGAATTCTTGTTTCAATGCGAGTGCGAGTACGCTAGCGAGTGCTCGGAGTGTTTAGGTAAGTCTTGTCCACATATCATGCTATTACACATTTTCGTTCGGATTATAGTGTTCGTAGTATATCAGTGTTAGTACAAGATACATGGCCCTCGTCCTTAGATTTACATTTGGACACCTTGGAGTTGATTGTTACCGTTACTGTTGTCAGGTTGCGTCAGGGGTTCCATATAGTGCTAGTTGGCCCTAGACCACCGGTTGTTGCGGAAATCATCGATGACTATTCCCTAGACTTGGCTTGTAGAATGAATTGTTGTGTGCCAGTCACGTTGACTTGTACCTTTAAATTGTGAGTTCACAGATTCAGCTGCCTTTGCCCATGTCATTAGATTTGATTTGATTTGATTCAAGAACCGACATCACAGCACACGGGGCATTCCCATCAGCGCTCCGTCTCCATCTTCAACAGCCAGTGAAGAGTTCCGATACTAATGGTACCAGTAGCATTCTGATTAAACGTCCGTCTTGCCTTTCCTCAGAGCCTCGAGCATCTGCCAGAACCTCTCATCATTCCCAAGTGCATCAATCTCACCAGGCTGTGGTGATCCATCTGCTCCTCCACACTGTACAAGCTCTCCCACAAGGCACTAACTACGTCTGTCCTATCATGTATCAGTATTCCACCAAGCTGTGCAGAGCCAATCAGTCTATCTGCATGTTCATTTCCCATGACCTGGTGAAAAAATTCAGACAACACTCCTCACCCGTGTATTCCGCAGCGAGGCATGCCACTCTGCACGAAGCATGTCTGTCCTGATCTTCATCAGCATGCTTTCTGAGTCAGTTACAATCACAATGTGTGTGTGTGTGTGTGTGTGTGTGTGTGTGTCGAGTTTTCTAGCCTGCAGAAACCTGCAGTGACCACCGCCACCTCCATTCTTAAGCTGGATGTTGTGGTATCATATGCTAGGCTCTCCTGCACCAAACGTCGTACATTAACTTTTTCTAAGAAACACAAGCACTTCTTTTTGCTTCTTGACACTGAGCGAGCATTATTTTGAAGTAATTGCTGCATGTCCACCTCTGTGGCACCTGCTGGCCCGTCTCTGCATTCCCGGCTCAGTATGATTATGACCGTACACAAGTCTGACTGTTCAGGTGGCAAGTTGACCCACTCCTCTCCTCACCTAATGTTCCCAATGATGCAAACCTGTCTGATTGTGTTTTTTGCCTAAGCCATCCATGACTTTCCTCTTATCAGCCGCTGACCATTAACTGCACCCAGAGCTTCGTGCAAATAGTGGTCTGTGTCTGCAGCTACCCTGAGATATGATTTCGCCTGCAGCACCTTGTGCCTATCTGCAACAGTCTGCAAACTAAGGATGTATCGCATACACACCACTGGGGTGTCTCTGGTGCAACCCAGAATGACCCGCATTGCTGCGTTTTGTATGCGCTCTAGTTTGTCCATCTGGCTATTTGAGACGGTAAGCATTCCCAGGCCATAATCCACCACTGACAGGATCAGGTGCTGATATAGTCTGAAAAGAATTATCTGCTCTATGTCAATTACAGCCACAGTCTTAAGTGCACTAAGTCCTTTTTGGCATCTTGTCACAACACTCTCCACATGGTCATTAAATGACAGGCTCCTGTCAAATGTAATTCCCAGATACTTCAGTTTGCTCTTTCTGTTGATGTTTCTACCATCTATTGTGAGACTTGGGACATTAGCTTTAACGATTCTGTTGTCCAGAGAACACCTCAAAACAGACCCCTTTTCCGGGTATACAACAGACCTATTTTTTTTGTACACCACTCAGTCACTTTGTCTACTGTCGATTGTAGCTCCCGGGCTGTTTGTTCCCTCTGTTCCCCCTGCCTATATGCAAGTACATCATCCGCAAAAGTCAGTATCCTTCCAACTCCTGGTGGCTAGGCTTGCAATCTTGCTCGTATACACGTTTAAGAGCACAGGCGAGATGGCAGATCCATGTGGCAGTCCTGGAGCCAAAGTGTACGGTTCTGAGGTCTATAAGCCCAGTCGAAGAGCAACCCGACGTGAATACGGGACAGCTGCAATCCAGTTCACCACCCATGGACTGACCTCCTTCTCCTTCAGTGCAGTCATCTAGATGTCGTATCTTACTCTGTTATAAGCATCCTCGAGATCTAGTGCTCCCGCCATAGTTTCCTGTCTGTTCTGGAACCCTTCATA
>CAJHNH020004031.1:7500-17500 GCA_905116865.2 Candidula unifasciata | reverse complement strand
CCCTGTCTACTCCGATGGTAAAACAGATAGCAGTGACATTATTTTAGCTACTGTGGTGGTGGTCGTTGTAGTAGTTGTACTGGTACTTGAAGGATGATGCGGTAAATATTACAATTGCCCCATTCACTACCTATTACAATTCCTGCTCCCAATTTAGTCCAGATGGACAGGGATGTCAATGTCAGTTACAACAAAAAGAATATCACCAGCTGTACAGTGATGATTTTTCAATCCTGCGAAGAGGGAGAGAGCAGTAGACGGTGGAAGAGGGGAGGGGAGAGGGTAATGACTGAAATTTAAGAGAACTTGAAGAGCTTTACACATGACTTTTAAGTTCTCATTACTTACTTAAATTGTTTATATTTTACTAACGCTACCTTCACTATTCTAATTTTTGTACGACTTACTTTGTTATTTACAAGTACAGTAGTAGCTTTACTTACGTCTCCTATAAAAATACAAACAGCTTTAGCATGTGACAACCAAAAAACCACTTTTGTTACTGCGCTAATAGCACCATTTAAACGACCACTAATATAAAGACACAATTATATGGTGCGTGTTCTAAAGTTGGAAACCCTATATAAATGTGCAGGGAATGATTGCGACATTAACTATATTAGACAGGTGCGATTTCCATTGTCTTTCTTTTCCAAAAACCTTTGATGAGGGAGAGGGTAGTAGGGGGATTTAGTTGTGGGGGAGGGGGGAGGGGTCAAAGACTATCTCTATATCTGAGCAGACAATGATTGTATCAGACACGTGTTATTTATATTTTATTTCATTTCCATTTAGCCAAACTATGCCACAGCAACGCGTGGCCGGGTACAGCTAGTGTATTATAAAGTTTCATTGTACTTTTATACTTTTATAAACCTACTAGCTGTACCCGGCCACGCATTGCTGTGGCGTAATTTGGCTACATGGAAAATAGAGAACATAGAAATGTGTCTTCGCTTCACGCTAGCGATGTACAGTGAAACAGCTAAACCACAGCTAATAAAACTTTGAGTGGGTAAGGCAGTTGCTGTAACTTAAATCTATCTCAGTAAACAGTATAAGAATAAACTCACAGGGAGCAAGTACAGCGGGGATCTACAGTCATCAGTAGAAATTATCCTCTTTCGACACACGTTTCGGCCCACGATTCCTAAACGTATTCGGAGGTGGGCCCACCTGAGTTCATGAAGCTCAGGGCTGCTTCCTCGCTGCATAGAATTACCGGATGGTGTTATTATTCCGGCCAGAGACAAGACGACTTTGTGGTTTCGAAGGAGGTACTGTGAGATAAGAAGCCGCCGCGACAGCATAATTAAAACAGTCCGCATGCCTGGACGACCGAGCGACAAGCCTACTTTGGTTTACCGGACACATGTTGGACTTTTATTAGCAGTTGGCAGAGGGACACTGGCAGACAATTCGTACACGATGGACTTTTCAATAAAAAAAAAAAGGGGATGAGAAACTCTTTTCCACTAGATACCCGGACCAGCTCACCGAGGCCCGTCCCCTACGTTTGTTGCGCTGCGTCCAAAGCCAGCTAGATGCCCTTCGGCCACCTCTCCCAGTTTTTTTTGAGTGCTCGTTTTTCCGTTCATTACCGCGCAATCCTAATTTCTTTCACCACATTGTAGAGCGAAGTGGAAACGAGGCCTCTCGCTCACACTTCGACGGCAAAATACCCGTACTGTGTAAGCCTCGTTTCTCCTCAAACCGGCTGCTAAATCACTGTACTTCTCGAGCTTGTACAAATGATTCTCCTCCATACGCGACTCAAACGGGACCGTCAACTCAATCAGGATGAGTTGCCGTTTTTGCGCAGAATGGAGAACGATGTCCGGTCGCAGGCCGGTTTTACGGATCAACTCGGGATACCGTTCATGGCTTGGCAGATCAACCGCCAGTAACCAGTCCCTCGCAGAGTCTAGTACAGATGGAGCGAATGCGTTTTTGTTGACCTTACCAATTGGAACAGTATATTGTAACCACCCATCCCCCAGTTCACATACTACTTTCTCCTTCATCGAAGAAGTTGGAAAAATTACCCTAGTGAAAAGCAATGAAAAGAGGAAAAATACACCATAATTACGAAATGAGCACATCTGCTAATTGCTGTAAACAACCCTGCTCGCGTTGCTACAAAAGAAAGTGAATTGAAAGGAAAATCGCTTTAACAAAATGTAATTATATTGGATCATTGTGCCGGTAATTTAACATTAAAAATGTGTTTACTGAAGTGCTTTTGGGTAAACAATGTTCTTTGTTCTTCCGTCTGGCGCGTACACAAATAAATTAGAAGGTTTTCCGACGCGTGAACAGGCCACATATAGCTGTCCATGTGAAAAGCATGGATGTTCCAAACGTAGTCCACACACTTGTAGGGATTGTCCCTGTGATTTGTTTATGGTCATTGCAAAGGCAAGTCGCACCGGAAACTGCAAGCGTCTGAATTCAAATGGCATGTCTGTTGGAATTATTGGGATGCGTGGCAAAAGTATATTCTCGCCCTTAAATTTCCCATTTAAAATTGTACCTTCGATGATATTGAGCATTAGCCTTTTCACCGAAAGCCTGGTACCATTGCAAAGACGTGGCGGATTGATGTTTCTGAGAAGAATGATGGGCACGCCAATTTTCACGGTTAAAATGTGGGGTGGCATGCCTGGCAAATCAAGTGAATTTAAGAACTCAGTTGGATAATTAACAATTTCGTCCTGATTCATTACAGTATCGATAGACTTATACGTTGTCACACCGCCTGGTAATTTGTCTTAGATGTTCGGATTCATGGCAACTCACGATCGAAAAGGTTGTTTGCAGATTGTTCTGGTGGAGCCAGTCCCACCTGAACCAGTGCTTTGTTAGTTATTGTCAAACATATGTCCTCAATGCAAACAAATGCCTCATTATATACATTTGGTATTAATTGAAGGTCCTGATCATGCTTCGTTTCACGCCAGGATGTCTTCACTCATGTAGTCTTTGTATCTTTCCCAAAGCTCTTTTGGAATGAATGGGAAGCAAGTTGTTAATATTATTGCAAATAATGTGCATATATGCTGTGGTCGAGCAGTATTCGAAGCATCAGCGAGTGAAGTGTCCCAATGTGCATCATTTTCAAGAAGATTTAATTCTTGGCAAGCTTCACAGTAAGTAGCACATACTTTACCATAAACTGTTCTCAAGTCCTGGAAGGATGCCGGTCCCCGTTTGTTGATTAAAAGTAAAGGCAAGTAAAAGCAATCTGCATTTTTGGGATGAACAGTGTACAGACGGCCTAAAATATCAGTAGAATATAAATTAAGATGTCCGTCAACCGCTTGACCTTGCTTGCAACGTTGAAACTTTTAGCTGGTGCATTCCATGTGTAGTATATTGGCAGGTCAGAGTAAAGTAGTGTCTTTGCAAACATATCATCTTGACACAATGAGAAAAATGCAGTTAGCGTGGTTGGCGGTGGTAACAATGCTCGTGCATGTGCATTTTCTGTAGTGAAGTACACGCGCTGTCCATTTTCAAGGTGCACTGCCAAATTAACAACTGCTGGGTGTCGTTCATGAATTGGAAATGACAAAATGCGCCATACTGCTTCATTGCTACTAATGTAGCGCCCCAGCTGATATTGCTCGATTTCGTCGATAGATGCAGCTGCATGTCACACTCCAAAGACTGCCATATCGCTTTCTTTGTTGACATATTTGCAAATGTACTTTATTGATTTCACCGAATTGCAATACTCAACATTGATGTGTGCTTTGTACGTCTTTGAGAGTAACGGTGAATACGGTACAACCCAACGATTATCAACTTCAACATCATTGTTTCGCACTTTTAAAATGATTGATTTGCCGCCATCTTCAACTGATCGTCGACGATAGAGAGGATATCCGTCATTGCCAGTGATAGTTTCGGCATGCAAGTCTTTTGGGTATCGTTTCATACATTTTCCATCAGATATGCATGGTGAATTATTGTTTAGTAAGCCGCATGGACCATGAATCATGTTTTTGGTGACGACTGCAAATAAGTCTGGATCAATGTTGACATCTGGTATTTCTGCTGAGATAACCTGATCAATCTGATCTGGTGTGATTTTGTTGATGATCCAAATCAAAATGTGTGCATGTGGCAATCCTCTTTTTTGCCATTCGATGGAATACATCCAACAGCGGGTCTCTCCAAAAATACGATACTTGACAATGAAATCCATTAAAGATTTCAATTTTTGTTTAAACACACGCGCTGTAATATCAGGACGATCCGATGATAATTGTCCAGGTAATAAAAGTTCTTTGATGTCATCCCATGTAGGATTGCATGTAAACGTGATAAATAAATCTGGACGGCCATGTACGCGAACATATGTCAATGCATCTTGTGCATACTCATGCATGTGTCGTGGACTCCCTGTAAATGTGGCTGGTAATATGACCATTTTCCCCAACTCATTGGGATTAACATTGCCATCATTAACAACTACATTACTTAACTGAATATACTCCTCTGTACGCAACTTGGTTTGATTTAATCGAATATAGAGAAGTCGCTCAGTTTCAATTTTGCATACATATCGACAATGTATCGGTGGAACAATTGTCGACATTTCAGGATATGATTGTTAGCGTATTCACGAACCATCAATCGATATGAATAATAATTCATGGCACTGACTTTCTTAATCATCTCCTCATGTGTTTGTGGATTTCTCAATTTGTTGTTGAAATGATATCCATCTTCTCCTTGCCAAAATAAAACTGGATATTGCAATCCGTCATATGAGCGATGAGTTTCTGGGACTCGCTGAACATCATCATTTCTGCGATGAAGAATTATATCACGCGAGTTGAAGTCTTCGCCAACCATAACAATTGCCACTTCATCAATTGTTGGTGCATTGTACTGTCTTTCATGTTGGCCAACTGGTGTTTTGTTAGCTCTGAGTACAGTTCTGTAGTCATCAGCTGGCATTTGTTGAAGAGCAGTTCTGAACAATCTAATTAATTTGTTGTGTTGATCAAATAAATTGTGTAAAGCAGCAACTATGTCTCGTTGTGTCCCCTTATTGAATCGACAACGTTGATTAATTTGTTGACCAGTGTTCCCCATGAAATACTTACTTTACTTTTACTTTTACTTTTTCCTTCCACGTATGCCGCTAAGCGTTGTGGGGAGATGCAAGTTCCTGTCATAAGCAAGGCGGGCAGCATCTGATGTTCTGAGGCCATGCTTTTGGCAGGTTTCGGAGACCCCGTCAATCCACAGTTTCCTTGGTCTTCCTCTTGCCTTATATCCTGAGCTTCTTTGGTTGAAAATTTGTGATGTTATTTGGTCATTTTTCATCCTGGTTAGATGTCCGAACCATTTCATTCTTTGATGTTCTATGTAGTCTAAACATGGTGTAGTTTTGACAGTGTTTCTAATGTCTATGTTCTTTATCCTGTCTAGTCTGGTCTTATTCGCTGCTTTTCTTAGACATTTCATTTCACAGGCTTCTATTTTTCTTTCATGGGTCTTGTTGATTGTCCATGTCTGGCACTGGTAGCAGAGTGTTGGAATGAAGATTGTGTTTATCAATTGTCTTTTGGTCTTCATGGTTATATCTGGATGTTTAAGCAGAGGTGACACTTGGTATGTGACAGCATTTGCTTTCTGTATTCTTGTTTCTATCTCTCTGTCCATTCTTCCATCCTCTGTAAATATACTGCCCAAGTATTTGAACTCTTTGGTTTGCTTGATTTTGGCACTTCCAACATTTATATTCAGTGGCCTGTGTGTTCTGCTGATCTTCATAACTTCTGTTTTTTCTGTACTG
This sequence comes from Candidula unifasciata, assembly GCA_905116865.2. NCBI lineage: Eukaryota > Metazoa > Mollusca > Gastropoda > Stylommatophora > Geomitridae > Candidula > Candidula unifasciata. Next base: position 11,688 of record CAJHNH020004031.1, on the reverse strand, counting down.
ATTCTCATATTATGTTGTAAACAGCTGTTGTTGAGAGTAGTCAGGTGTTCCTGTAGATCATATTCATTTTGATACAGTATGCTTTGATCATCAGCAAAAAGTAATTCGTTTATAGCATACACGTCTGGGTTTGCTTCTACAGTGATCTTATCCATGTATGTTATGAAAAGTAATGGTGACAGTACACATCCTTGTCTGACACCAGTTGTGACTTTGAACCATTCAGAAAGACCACTAGATGTTCTTACTGCACTTTCACTTTTTTCATAGAGGGCTCTGATTTTGTCTAATAATTGACCCTGCGCTCCGTAATCGTCAAGAATTCTCCACAGCACATCTCTGTCCACACGGTCGAATGCCTTCTCTTGATCTACAAAGACCACGTTCAGCTCTTTATCGTATTCGAGTGTCTTTTCACAGACTTGTCTTAGTGCAAATATGGCATCAGTACAACCTCGCCCTTTCCTGAAACCGAATTGTGCTTTACTCAGTAGAGGTTCAACCTTTGCTCTTATCCTACCTTCTAAGATCTTTGCATACATTTTCCCCACATGACTTAGTAAAGATATTCCTCTATAAGTTCCACATTCTCTCTTGTTTCCTTTTTCTTCCAGATAGGTACTACAACTGATCTTTGCCAATCCACTGGTACCTTTCTCTCTGCCCATGCTCTATTGAAAAAATTCTCTCCAGCCAGGTGATCATAGTGTCCCCTCCAGCCTGGATGACTTCTGTTGTTATTCCGTCGATACCAGCTGCTTTGTGTCTTTTACTTGTTTTGATAGCTTTCTCTACCTCATCCCGCAGGATATGTGGTTCTAGATGATCTGGAGCCCTTGAATGGAATTCTGCTGTTTCATGTACACCCGACGGGTTCAAAAGTTCTTTAAAATATTCCTCCCATCTTTTTTTAATTTCTTTTTGGCTGAATAATGGTTTTCCATTTTTTATCATTTATGACTGATGTTGGATTGAAGCTTTCTTCTCTTCGCCATCGCATCGCTTTCACACTCTTATAAAAGTCTCTTGATGATTCTGTACATAGCTGTGTTAGGTGTTCACCATACTTTTTCCATGAATCCTATTTGGATTTCTTTTATTGTTCTCTTGGTGTCTCTTCGAGTTAGTCTGTACCTAATGTAATCCTTTTCGTCTTTTGTTTTTAACCATATTTGAAACATCTTCTTTTTATTTGACACTGCTTCTTTGACTTCTTCATTCCACCAAGCGGTACCCTTTTTCTGCCTTTGCCCGTCTTTCTGGTACCACACTTGTCTTTTAGTATCTTCGTGATGGTTGATTTATAATAGTCCCATTCTTCTTCAATTCTTACTGGTTCCTTGGCAATATCTGCAAAAGTCTTTGTTATTTCTAGTTCAAATTCATGTTTGATATTCTCTTCCTCTAATTTCTTAGTGTTGATGATTTTTTCACGTTTCTGTTTATGTAGACTGTTTCTACTTGAGTTGCATATGTTCATAACTACTGGGCGATGGTCTGAATCCAGTCCCGCATTTGGGACAGCTTTTGAGTCTCTTACCTTCCTCTTCTGCCGTTGTCTGACTAGTATAAAATCAATTTGTGACGCTTGATCTAAGTTGTTACACTTGTACCACGTTTTAACCTGACTTTGGCGATGTTGGTAGAATGTGTTGGTAATGTAGAGATCTTGTTCAGCACACAAGTTTAGCAGGTGTTCTCCATTTCTATTGCAATCTGTGGTTGTGTCGCTAAATGGGCCAAGGTATCTCTCCCATGGTGATCTTCTTTTACCTACCCTACCATTAAAATCTCCCATTACTATGATGTCCTCTTTCTCTTTAACATTATTGATGGTGTCCGTAAGTCTCTCGTAAAAGTCTTCTTTTCTCTTCTTCAGAGTAACTATCATTACAAGGTGCATATATCTGAATAATCGTTGTAGTTTTGCTTCCTTCTGTCAACTTGATTAAAATAATTCTTTCTGATATAAATTCTGTTCCTGTTATTAATTTTGCTGTCTCGGGATGAAGTATAAATCCGACACCATGTTTTGCCCTATCTTTAGTGGGTACTCCGCTCCATACTAAAACATAATTTTCATGTATTTCTTTTGTATTATATCCTTTCTTTCTTGTATCCGCAAGACCCATGACGTGTATATTTTTTCTTTTCATGAAATCCACTATTTGTGGCTCTTTGTTGGCAATACCACATATGTTCCATGTGCCTATGTAAGTCGTTTTTCTGTCTCGTCGTCCTTTAACGTTTCCAGTCAATTTTCCGTTTGGGGCTATCCGTTTATTTATCTCCTTTCTAATTTTCGTAGCAATAAAAAATCCACTGCCGGCTTGCTAGGCCAGTCGCAGTTTAAGGGAAAATCTGACCAGATGGACCCCATCCCATCTGGCGAGCCAGAGCCTCGTTCGCCTGTGGGTTCCCCATGAAATAAATCTGAAGAAATTTGTAATCTGCGTCAGGCAGTGGTAGTAAGGAGCCAGCACGATGATAAATCTGGCCTTGCACTTTAAATGTCGGCATGTAATTCTCGCGCACAATATTCGTTGCACCGAATGATGTCATCTGGAAACACGAATTGTATTTGCGAATGTTGGCCAAGAAATGTTTCGACTGGCTTGTGTCACCTGCTACCAATGATGATAATGGTTCGGGTGGTGAATGTAATACTGGCAATTTAACTTTGCCACCAGCGCAGCACATACCCGGCGTTTCATTCTTACATTTGAAGGCACTGCAATGTACGCATACGTGATCCATTTTGCCAATAAGCACCTGCGGATGAAGACTGTAATCATAATTGCTGTTGTAATGGAATGCACGAAGATTCAAATCAACATGCAGTGTTCGCCTGGATAAAGTAGTGCGCAACCGAACGGTTTCCAGTCTTGCTTTCCGTTGCTCGACTGTTTCTGATAAACGGACTTGAGCAGTGCGTACTCTATTGGTTTCCAATCTTGCTTCTCGTTGCTCGTCTGACTGAGACGATCTGGCTTCAGCAGTGCGCACTCGAACGTTGTCTAGTCTTGCTTTCCGTTGCTGGTCTGATTGAGATGAACGGGCTTCAGCAGTGCGCACTTGAATGGTTTCCAGTCTTACCTTACATTGCTCGTCTGTTTCTGAAGCAATTAATGCCCTTCTCTTGCGTGTTTTAGGTGTAGATAGGCCAAGCGCTTGTCGTTTGGGAGGCATAACTACAAATTTTGTGACGCACTGAATAAAATGTGACTTGAAGTATAGCTGAAATAAATGAAAATATGAGCATGAGATAACAATCTATTTTGTCTCAAGAGGAAATTCATAGAAACTGGGCAGCGAATAGTAAGAAAAGACGGTATATAAGACAATATGAAAAAGCCAACAGATAATGTGCATACATTTATCATTGTGGGATTTAAGGAGTGGTCCACACATGTATTTGAAGTTTAAAAAATGTACATAATGACTGATGGAGCAATGTGTATATTTATCATTACTGGATTACTGGATAATGATAATGGTTAATGATAATGTGTATATGTTTACATTGTATACATTTATCATTGCGGGATTTAAGAAGTGGTCCACACTTGTTATTTAAAGTAAACAAAAAACGTACACACTGACTACTAATGTTACTTAAATAAATGCGCTCACCTGTTTAGATATTTTTTGATTCTAACACTGACCTCAGACGGAATGTTGTGTAAATTTATTTAATTCTTTTGAATAACAATAACAGAAGAAAGCCAACCAAAAATGTTGTGGTTGTACTACTTGTAACTTGTACTACTTGTACTCATGGGTATACCGTATGAGAAAGACGATAATAGTTAATGATAATGTGTATACATTTATCATTGCGGGATTTAAGAAGTGGTCCACATTTGTTTAAAGTAAACAAAAAAAACAAAAAAACAAAAAAAAAAAAAAAAAAAAAAAAAAAAAAAAAAAAAAAAAACATGTGCATACTGACTAATGTTACTTAAATAAATGCTCTTACCTTTTTATATATTTCTAGAAAAAACAACTAAAAACCGCAGTCAATTGTTTCCTTTGTAATATAACACTTAAATGTCGCGGGCGGATGTTGACCGTGTTGACGATGGAGCGTCACTACTGCGCATGCACGGTATGGTAAATCGATCGCACATGCGCATTAAGTAACGTGGCTATAATTAGAAATCACTAAAGTTTATAAATATTAGTTTC
>CAJHNH020004030.1:0-50285 GCA_905116865.2 Candidula unifasciata | reverse complement strand
CCCTCCAACAGAAAAAACACTGATAAGAGCTTAAACAAGAGATTTGGGAAAAAGAGGGGCCATGGGAGACACTGGAAAGAGTTTTAGACCATAGTCGGCCCTGATCCTAATGAAAAAAGCTTTAACCACAACAAGAAGGGACCGGGCCCACCACTTCAGACTTAAACCAAATACTCCACTCAATGGACACCGAAACAGAATACAGCCACACAACATCCCGAGTGCCAGCTAGTAACTACACCTACGAAACTTGTGAACACCTCTCTTTTGAGTGCCCAAAAAAAGATAACAACAACAACAACAACATTTGAACATTTCTTTGTACAGATTTACTCATGATCATTATCAAGTGCCTTGCCAGCTGGCATAGGCATTCGTGCACTTGCACAGATCTTGGTCTCTTGTGTTCTGGATCAGCTCCACTCTTGATTTTCCTCCATGCCACTGTCTTTAGCCATCCACCATGATTTATCTTGGTCTGCATCTGCCTCTTCTACCAGGGATCTTTCCAGTTGTCACGATATTTTCCAGTGCTTCTTTTCTCATCACTTGACCAAAGAACTCTGTTTGTGTCCTTCTCGTTGTAGTATATAACGTTCAAATTTACTATGGTACAATAGTGATTTGTCAGACATGTATCTGTACAACTGCCTGTTACCATAGCACCTGAAGGAAGCAAAGAATAATCTGGAACAATAATTGTCCACAGGAGTAAGTAATGTAGATGCATTATATGACACTGTGGAGCAGATCTGGGACAGAATTAAGCCATATTTTTTTTCCAGAAATGACCTGCTCTCCCAGGTCAACCCAGCCTTAAAGGAGTACAGGTAAAGTCATGGGAAGTAAAGGTGGCCTGCGTGATTTTGGCCACATTGCCCACCGAGTGTCAATTGGTCTGAAAAATATAGGTTCACCATGATGTGCCCATTATGCCTCAAAGCGTAGAAAAGGATCCCTCATGTTACCCATATAGAAATAGAGATAGGCAACTGTATAAGTTTTCTGATAGCTAAAATTCCCCCTGGTCTCTGGGTAGTGAGACTGGATGCCCATGTGTATTGTTGTGACGTAAAAAATCCCTTGACAGTTGAAAATCAAAAAAGAGTAGCCTAACGGCACTGCCTGGGCAAAATTTTAAGTTGAATTGAAAAATCTTCCCAAAGTATTTCAGGATCCTTACCGGTGCTACAGAGCCTGTGCACTGTGCTGAGCTTCTTCGGACTCAGACTTGAGATAGAAGAAGAATGGAGCATTTATGGGTTACAGCCGTGTGCCATGATGTTGATCATTTGTTCAAAACCTCAAACCTGATAGCTAAAATTTAACAATTTTACTGATACTAAATATGACAAATTGTTCTCTCTCTCTCTCTCTCTCTCTCTATTTCTCTCTCTCTCTCTCTTTCTCTCTCTCTCTGTTTCTCTCACTCTCTTTCTCTCTCTCTCTCTCTCTTTCTCTCTCTTTCTCTCTCTCTCTCTCTCTCTCTCTCTCTCTCTCTCTCTCTCTCTTCTCTCTCTCTCTCTCTCTCTCTCTCTCTCTCTCTCTCTTTCTCTCTCTCTCTCTCTCTCTCTCTCTCTCTTTCTCTCTCTCTTTCCCTCTCTCTCTCTCTCTCTCTCTCTCTCTCTCTCTCTCTCTCTCTCTCTCTCTCTCTCACTCACACCCCCCCACCCCCACCCACTAATTGTCAGCAAAGTCACCTAAATGCAACATTTGGGTGATTTTCAACTAACTACATTTTAAGGGCCTGTTATTTGTCATTTTACAATATCCCCAAAGCACATATGTGAATTCTTAATCTGTTCCTATTCTTTCTGAACTATTATGGCATGTAATAATGGACAATTTATTGCATTTTTTTTTAGAAACGAGAGAGAAAAGATGCCCCCCCCCCCTCCCCCCTGTGTTTAAACACAAATGTTTTCTTTTTTTCAGTTACAGTTCACCCGTAAATGCATTTTGCATGGACAAGCGTCTATTCACCACTCAGCTATCACCTGATGAGCGAGCCAAACATGCATTTTACTGCCAGAAATACATGGATGAGGTATGGTGTCATGTGTTACATAATTATTTACGTTTTCCAATTCTGTCTGGTTTTTTTTACAAGATAAAAGTTAAATTCCAGAGGATCAGCTTTATTGCTTTCCCTGTTGGTTCTAGGGCCCCATCCTGTGGGGGTGGGGGGTGAAAGACCCACTGCACTCTAACATGCATGTCGTAAGTGATGACTAATTAAGGAGGTTTGCTTTCAAGTCGAAGCGCCTCTGCCTGGGACGTGAGGAACCAACAGTCTACAAACAAATAAGCCAGGTCTGTAAAAAAAAAGGATGCCCTTGGGCCTCTGAAGCTAAACCCCCTGGAACTGAAAGAATTCATTCTGGTGGAAAAGTACTTATGGACTTTAGTCTTCTTCCAGAATTTGAGTTTTGCGTGAACATCCATTTTACTGATCTGACTTATTTGTATGCACACTGTTAGTTCCTCACCACTCAGACAGTTGCACTCTAACTTTGAAAGAAGCATCCCAAATTCATCATCAGTTCTCGTTATGCCTAGTGGCACATGAGGCTTCAGAGAGGACTTTCCGTGCTTTCCTGTCCTGTGCAATCTTCAGTGCAGTTTTCCATTTTCAAGTGATTGGTTACTTATGGTCACTGGTTGTTGGTTTGGACTGTTTGTCATGACCTTAGTTTTCTTTGTATTTATTTTCAGTCCCACCATTTCTGCTGTGCAGTTTAGTCTGTTACTTTCCTCTTGTATATGTTTATGTTTATGTGATAGGAGTGCTATATAATCTGCAAAATTAAGGTCCTCAAGCATGGTGAATGGAGTCCATTGTATGCCTCTTAATGTCCTGTCTACTGTGTTCTTTAGTATCCAATCAATCACAAGGTTGAAGAGGAGAGATGACATAACACATGCCTGTCTTACACCCGTCTTTACTGGGAAAGATGTATTGTAATTTTTTATACTGCAGGAAAAGTCTTTATAGAAGAGAGCAATTATGTTGACTATTTTTTCTGTAATTCCATAATGTCGTAAAATTTTCCACAGACCGTCTCTATGGACACAGTCAAAAGCTTTCTCAAAGTCCACAAAATTAATATGTATACTTCTCTGCCATTCATTGCATTGTTCTAAAATGCTACTTATGGCGAAGATGTGCTTAGTTGTTCCTCTGCCCTTTCTGAATCCTGCTTGTTCCACTCGTAGGCATTTATTTACTCCTTTTTCAAGCCGCATTATGATGATTTTACAAAATATTTTGCTTGGTACTGAGAGTAAAGTAATTCCCCTCCAAATATTGCAGTCTGTTAAGTCTCCTTTTTTGGGGATTTTGACTATTGTTCCTTCAGTCCAGTCATCAGGCAACACTTCTTTTTCCCAAATATCCTTGAACAATGGTTCTAGAATGCTAGCAGTTGTGTTTGGATCTACTTTGAGAAGTTCTGCTGGCAGTTCGTCTTTGCCTGGTGCTTAGTTGTTCTTTAAAGTGTGGATAGCTTTAAGGATTTTTTGTTTGCTTGGTGGTTCAGTAATAATGTCAATGTCCTAAGAGTCTGGTTGAATATCTGGGGGATTTTCAGGATCAGGTCTGTTCAAGAGGTCGGAGAAGTGTTTAGTCCACAGCATGTCTTGTTTTTGTTCTGTGGTAAGCTGTCTGCCTTGGTTATCTCTGATGGGTATGATGTGATAATTGTTTCTGTTTCCGCAAATTTTCTGGGTAATTTTGTGTAGGGTTTGTAGATCATGTGCTTTAGCAGCATTTTCTGCTGTTTCTGCAAGATTTTCCATAAATCTTCTCTTGTCAGCTCTGGCACTTTTCTTTGTCATTTTATTTAGTTCGCTATATTCTAACATTAGTTTGTCTTTCTGACGTTCTGATTTAGTGTGATTTATGAGGCTCTTTATTCTTTTTCACTTAGCAATATAGTCCATGGTTTGACTACTTATCCATTATTTGTGATGTTGTTTCCTGGTTCCTAATATGTTATTGCTAGTTGATTTGTATGTTTCTTTGATCTGGTTCCATCTGTCTTGAATGCTGACTGTAGTTGGAGTTTCTGGGTCACTTGTCAGGGTTTGAAATCTATTCTTGAGTTCTACTATAAATTTAGTGGGAATGTATTTTTCTCTTAAAAGGTTAATATTGTAACGTGCTGTCTGTGTCTTAACTTGCGTGTAAACGTTTTTGAGTTTAAGTCGTAGTAGAGCGAATACAAGGTGATGATCGCTTCCCACATCTTTTGACACGCACATCGAGTAGGGACCCACGCCATTTTCTGTTTATCATGAAATGGTCGATCTGGTTTACATCTCTTCTGTTTGGAGATATCCATGTAAGCTTGTGTATATTCTTGTGAGGAAATAGTGTTCCTCCTTTAACAAGTCTATTCGCCATGCAGAAGTCGCTCAGTCTTTCCCCGTTGTCATTAATTGTACCACATCCTTGATTTCCCATTGATAATTCTCTATTTAAGCTGTTGTTAGATATCCCATAATGCATAGAGTATCATGGGCTGGTACTTTATCTACTACCTCTTGCAGTCTCCTAAAGAATGTTTCTTTATCTTCATCTTCAGCTTCATTAGTCGGTGCGAAGCAATGGATGACTGTAAGTTTGGCATGTTTCACATTGATCATGCTGTCATTATTCTTTCATTGATTGGATGCCACTCGATGAGATGTTTGTGTATACCTTTCTTTAAAATAAGTGCCACGCCTGCAGAATGTAGGTTATCATCTCTTCCAGAGTATATTATGGTTTCTCCTGAACCTGTTGTGGATTGTCCAAACCCTGTCCACCTGCTTTCACTAATTCCAAGAATATACAGTTTATAGTTCTGCATTTCTTTAATTACTTGGGCGGTTTTGGCCGTTTCAAACATGGTTCTTACATTCCAGAAGCCAATTCCTAATTTGGTTTTGACATCCAGCAGATTTGTTTTCCCATCATGGGCTTCCTTTCGGCTTTAACCCATGTTGTTCATGCTGACAAAGGGGCTCTGTCCCAAGACCGCCGGACGTTTAGAGCACTTATTTCCTCTTGAAGTTTCAGTAACGTTGTAGATTTTTTATAGGGCAGAGCTGTCAACACTGCGCCCAACCCCCGAGCCTGGAGGACCAGGAGGCCAGTCTGGCCCCTCACCAATGACCTGTCCGGCTTGGGTGACCCATGCTAGCATAGCTCATTAGATCATTGAGGCTCTCAAGCTTCACTACCACTACAAGGTAATGGCCACTCAGACAGTTGCACTCCAACTTTGAAAGAAGCATCAGTAATTAGGCCGCTTTTACTGGCCCCCAGAGCCCGCACAGGAAATTTAACATATAAGGTTGAAAAATGGTTGCTAGGTAATGTCTTGGGAAGTGGAGGTGGTTAACATGCTGTTGACCACATCAAGTGTCAATCATCAGCTATTACAAATATAGGTCTTGAATGTTATGCCCAAAGCTCCACTGATGTGATAAAGGTCCTTTAACTTACTTTCCTGGGAGTCACTGTGGCGGAGTGGCTGGGCGCTGGGGATCGGAAGGTCGTGGATTCGCTCCCTGGGGGAGGCCGGACTTTTTTCAAATATGACTTTGGCTCCCAGGTCGACCCAGCCTTAAGTGGGTACCGGGTGCAGTCCTGGGAAGTAGAGGCGGTCGGCGTGATGCTGACCACATCACCCATCTTGTGCTGATTGGTCTATAAAAATATAGGTCTAGCCCTACATGCCCTATACGCCTAAAGGCGTGGAAAATGGTCCTTTACTTACCTTATTTTCCTTATTGTTTTAATATATTTTTTTAAGTAACAATATCCGAAATAATTACTGTATATATGTATATATATTATATATATGCAGTTAATTATAATGAGAGGCTATTAAGATTAGGTGCATTCTATTAGTTTCTATATTTTTACACTCATCATGCTTCTTAGCTTAATAACTTGGCAATTCTTGGAGCTTCAAAATCTTTGTGGGCATCTCCAGTGTTCAGAGACACATACCTCAGACGACATATGGTGTGTAGTAAACATAAAAACATTTCAGAAATTGAAAACAATATTTTTTCATTGTAAATTTAAATGGTGAGGACACAGGCAATATATATTAATTTACCTGGCAACATGCAGCACAGTATGCCAGGAAGTAAATGTTGTCCTCATTGTTTAAGCTTAAATAATTTGTTTGTTGGTACAGTTTTTGGTTTCTGAGTTGAGTTGACACAACTAGCATTCATGTTTTTGAATTGTTACATCATTTTGTCTTAAAAATTGTGAACAACAAAATAATTTTTTTTTTCAGAATAAATAAATAAAATGCACATCTTTTGCAAAATTGATGAATAATAAATTATTAAATTGGTTTAGAAAAGTGGGCCACTGAAAACCAGATGGGAAAGGCTCCACCAGAGCTTCTGTTTTTCACACATCCTGATAACACTTTTTAAAATATCTTTTTGAATGTTTAACATTTACAGTTATCAGAAAAGTATTACTTCCACAAATATCTCATACATTTTTATAGAACAAAGCAATGGTTAACACTTGCACGTGTCTTCATGGCATTCACACAACTATTTGGGTAATTTTAAATCAACATTTATTTCTTCTGCTTCTCACCTTAAAATGGCGGTTATCACGTTGTGAGTTGTGTGGTTTAGTTCTGGAACAAGACTAAAGTCCAGTAGTGGATGAACAACCAGAACTTTCCACCAAAGTTTACAGCCGGTGAAAGCAACAACAACAAAAAACAAAGGCAAAAGAACTATAACCTTTATTCTTGCACTTTTGGCATTTGATGAAATCTGGGGAGCTGCGGTTTAAGCGCAGAGGATTAACTTCAGTGCACTTGGTTTTATCCCATATTGCTCAGTCTCTCTCCAGAGAACAGCTAGCCATCTGCTGAGAGCATCACACAAAGCACAAAACTCTGTTGCTCCAATAAACGAAACATCCGTGATATGAACCCGTGACCTTTAGAGCGGGAGAAAAATGACATAGTGCGGTGGCTGCAGCCCATTAGGGTTCATATGATTGAATCTTCAGGAATTTTTTTAAATCCATAGTAGAAAATTGGTATCAAGAAATGCTGCGGGTAGTATAGCAAGTTGGCATCATTTTGGCCGCACCAGCCATCAAGTACCTGTAAATCTATTTGAAAATGTAGTTAGACCATGCACCCAATATGCCTGAGGGCTTGGATGATGGTTCTTTTTAAAATATCTGGCTTTCCATTTGGCACTGCAATGGTGTGCTTAGCTTCATTAAAAGCCATGCTTGGTTCTGACATTGTTATATAAAAGATGAAAAGATATTTTTAAAACAAATATTTCTTGAAGTGATAAATGTTAGGCCTTCAGATAAAGCATGAAAGGTATCAGATCAGACAAGAAATAGAGCTGGTCGTGAATGTTGGGGTTAGAAAGCTTTCATTTTCATATGACAGAAGTGGACAGTAATGCAGTTACAATCAAGTGAAGTAAGTAAAAGTAAAGGACCCTTTTCCGCGCCTTTAGGCATATTGGGTATATAGGAATAGACCTGTATTTCATAGACTAAACAGCGCTCGGTGAGTGATGTGGTCAGCGACGTCCTTCAGAAAAAGAAAAGGATTCGCTACTAACTTACTACTTGCAAAAGGCCACTTTCCCATTGAACTTCTTGTTCTAAGCTATAAAGTGCATCTTCTGTCAAATGTTATGACTTTTTTGAGAAGGAATGGGCCTGAGAACTTGGTAACAATGGGCAAGACTGAGGGAAAGAGAGCAAGAGGAAGGCAGATAAATACCTTAATGACCTAGCCATATGGATGGGGAGAGACAAAAACATTGAACTGATCTGTGATTCTGGTGTTTGTGTGAGATGGAGAAACATGACAGCCTATACTTACCAGTTCAGCACATCATGATGATATGACTGCCCCAAAAATGACACTGATTATGCCAATTATAAACCATAAGGGTTGAACAGGATATTATTTTAATTCATTTATTAGGTCAGTCAGCCGATAGGTGTTTGTTGATATCACCTGCTCATGTCCCAGCTCCTATTCTCAGCAACAGTGGCTCCATCTGATTCAGCACTCAGCGTTTCACAAAATCATCTTTATTTTTGTTCCAGGATATGCTAGTGTGAGAGGCAATGAGAGCAGATGCTCTGGCTGACAGTGTGACTATCAGGAATTGGTTATCTATGGACACGAAAGACATCATCAATGCCATACGAGAGAAAATGCTGTTGGACTTTCATTTTCATGGAAGATGATTTTTCACTGAATAGATTGCATACCTGGGTGTACCTATTGGAGCTGCGAGACAGGAAAACCATGTTTAGTCACCCGTCAGAACAAAATGGGAATTGTTAGACTAAAAAAAAAATTTTGAGACATACTCAGGAGGAGATGGGACCACTTATGGTCATCTCCGATGCCTGATGAAGATATTCTTTAAAATGAACAATAACCTATTCTCAGCTGCTCTCTTGAAGTAAAGGACAAATTTAGCACCATGGGCACATCAGGCGTATTATGTTAAAACTATATTTTCATAGATCACTTGAAACACAGTATTTTCATAGATCAGTGGACACACAGTATTTTCATAGATCAGTGGACACACAGTATTTTCATAGATCAGTGGACACACAGTATTTTCATAGATCAGTGGACACACAGTGTTTTCATAGATCAGTGGACACACAGTATTTTCATAGATCAGTGGACACACAGTATTTTCATAGATCAGTGGACACACAGTATTTTCACAGATCAGTGGACACACAGTATTTTCACAGATCAGTGGACACACAGTATTTTCATAGATCAGTGGACACACAGTATTTTCATAGATCAGTGGACACACAGTATTTTCATAGATCAGTGGACACACAGTGTTTTCATAGATCAGTGGACACACAGTATTTTCATAGATCAGTGGACACACAGTATTTTCATAGATCACTTGAAACACAGTATTTTCATAGATCAGTGGACACACAGTATTTTCATAGATCAGTGGACACACAGTATTTTCATAGATCAGTGGACACACAGTATTTTCATAGATCAGTGGACACACAGTATTTTCATAGATCACTTGAAACACAGTATTTTCATAGATCAGTGGACACACAGTATTTTCATAGATCAGTGGACACACAGTATTTTCATAGATCACTTGAAACACAGTATTTTCATAGATCAATGGACACACAGTATTTTCATAGATCAGTGGACACACAGTATTTTCATAGATCAGTGGACACACAGTATTTTCATAGATCACTTGAAACACAGTATTTTCATAGATCAGTGGACACACAGTATTTTCATAGATCACTTGAAACACAGTATTTTCATAGATCAGTGGACACACAGTATTTTCATAGATCACTTGAAACACAGTATTTTCATAGATCAGTGGACACACAGTATTTTCATAGATCAGTGGACACACAGTATTTTCATAGATCAGTGGACACACAGTATTTTCATAGATCAGTGGACACACAGTATTTTCATAGATAAGTGGACACACATTATTTTCATAGATCAGTGGACACACAGTATTTTCATAGATCAGTGGACACACAGTGGCTGATGTGGTCAACAGCACAACATCCAGCTTTATTATTTCAGTGACATTTTCAGTTACCCATTTTAGGGGGAGGTGTTGGGGGTCAGCTTGGAAGTTCTTCTCTTCTTCTTGTCAGTATTCGCCGGTTGTAAACTCTGACAAAACATTCTGTATTCATCCACTCTGGACTTAAATCTTGTTCCAGAACTTTAGTTTTAACCGTTAAGCAGGCCTGGATTATTTGTGTGCAAACTGTTGGTTCATCACCTCTGGCAGATGCACCCCTAATTAGTCAATATTTACAGTATGGTTTTTTTGGGGGGGAGCTCATGGTAATGGCGGGTGTCATTAGCAAGACCAGTTTGAGTTAACCCTTTCGCTCCAGTGACTTGACCAGTTTGAGTTAACCCTTTCGCTCCAGTGACTTGACCAGTTTGAGTTAACCCTTTCGCTCCAGTGACTTAGGAAAAATGCTGATGGCCCGTATTTTTTTTAAAATTTGGGATATGCCAAACAACAAAAAAAACATTCCTTTATATAAACAATCATATTACACAGGTCACACAGAAACTCACTATAATTCCATTTATGGACCAAAACAATATTTAAAAGCATACGCATTAACAGGAGTAATTATTAAACATGAATGGAAAAATGAATTGACTTGGTTACAGCTCTCTCAGCTTGACCCTTTCCCGACTCATGACCTGGCCACCAGCTGCCATTCTAAGTAACGAGAAATTCTAGTGTCCTAGTTTTCTTAGATTAAAGCTATTTTCTGCAAGGAAACCCACACCTAAATGCTATTTTTAGCAGCGGCGCATTTTTAAAAAGTTTACCTGCAAAAACCAGAAGAAATGCTGTTAGCGGATCACCTCATAAGCAAGCCTGTATGGCAAGCAGAAAAAAAAGGACCTTTAAGGGGCTGTGACACAAACCAGAAGCAAAGGGTTTGAGGCTTCTTAGGGCGAGAAGGTTGAGAAGTCTTTTTCAAGACCAGTTAAGGCCAGTGATGAAGTTCCTGCTCTCTATAGCACAAAGCCTGGGCGGTATTGTAGAGACCATAAGTTGTCCCTGCAGCATGGGTAATCGTTTGTCCGTGTTCTTTTTATTTAAACTGATAATAGTAGGTGGGTAGTTGTACCCCACAAGACATCACACAATCGATAAACACTCGGTTACAAAAAGTGCCACCATGCGGATGAGAATCACCCGTGGAGAGGTCCCAGAAACCCTTTTCAGCCGTAAGGCCATATCTATGAATAGGCCATATTTATGGCCCTGCTATATTCAGGGCCCCCGGCAAAAGCCAGGGTGGGGCTTCAAAATAGTTTTAAAATGCATCCCACAAGGGGACGACTTAACATAATAGAAGAAAATTCTTTGGAATCTCTGTAATATCAAAATAGTCTGTTGATTCTTGACTACAAAATAACATAAAGAATAGCCAATAAAATTTATTTTTTTATTTTTTAGAAATAATTTATACAGTATTTCATGTTCATGTCTTTCTCGTCTACAGCAAGCAATATCATCGATTTTGAATATACTTACCCCAGATGACATAAGGATTTTGTGTGAAAGTATAGATGAGGACAGCCGCAAAGGAAGTTTTCAAAGACTTTTTCCCACCCCTAACACATATCGCTACCTAAGATACTTTGAGCAGCCCAGGTATTATAACCTTTTGCTGGACCAGTGGGTGCTGCATTACAACCACAGAGAAGAGAAAGGTGAGTAAAATAATCACATATAAATATTTTAGTAAAGCTTCTGTTTGTTCTTTGTTGTCTAAAAATCAAGTAGCTGTGGGACAAGTAGAGTGCTAGGCTTTCATATAGGAAACCCTGGTTTAAATCGTAAGTAAGGTGATCAGTCAGTCATTTGCTGCCTGCATAATGAAGGTTGCCTGCAATGTATATCCAACTCTTGTCTCTTGTCTTGGTTGTACGCTCTCTCAGACTGCTGTTTGTCCATATCTTGATGTCGTCCTTCTACTTGTATTATTGTCTACCTCTTGCTCTCTTATCCTCAAACTTTCTCTTCAGTATAGTTTTTAAAAGAGTGGTATCTTTTTTATTGTGGCCATAACATTTCAGTTGTCTCCTTTTTTTTCTTTCAGTAATTCTGTTTTCATTCGCAGTCTTTTCAGGGCCTCTGTATTTAATTGTTTTTCTTTCAATGAAATACGACCTATCCTTTTGTGTATCCACATTTCAAGAGACTGAGTCCAGTTTCATTTTCTACGAGCACTTATTTAGCCACTGTTGGTTTGCTGGACCAGTCATAGTGTTTTCAAACTTTCTAGAAGTAAAGATCCACTTAGGAACGATGACATCAGGAGGAGAGTCGGCACAGAACCAATACTGAACTTTATTGGTAGATATCAAGTCAAATGGTTTGGCCATGTAACAAGACTGGTGTCAGACAGGGAACCACCGTGCGATGCTTTACAGATACAATGGTAACACAGCCAGAAGTTGACGACACAGAAGATGGACCGCAGAAATATCAGAGACACTGAAAAGTACCATATGTGAAGCAAACAGAGATCTCTTCTTGCCCTGACGCCGCAAGACATTCCAGGAGAAGAGAAAAGAAGAACTCAATTTCAGGTAGAGTGTTAGAATATTTTTGCATCCTAACCTGAACAGTTTATGTGAACTGCACTAGCCGTGCGCTCCTAAATCCTCTGAGCCAAGACCTTCCTGTCCTACAACGCCAATAAAAAAAGTGATATTTCAGCCAGTCATGACAGATGTCTAAAAAAAATTTTTAGTAGTCCCATGGAAGATATAGCCAGTGCGGTGTCAAGTATGAGGATTTCACATTCTAAACCAAGGAAATATCTGGACAACCACTGGCAGTAACAGTTATAAGACAAACAGGATGGCACAATTATTGGATACATCCTTAGAAGAAACGAGTAGAGAATCACTAAACAGGGATTAAAAAAGAAATAAAGGGATTGAGGAACAAGGATGTTCCAAAGAAACCCTAAAATAGATATTACTGAGAGAGGCCAAAGGTGCTGGACTGGATTCTATCCGTGATAATGAAGATAATGCTCAGGATAGAATCGAATAAAGGAATAGACTGTGAGCCTGATGTGACATAAAATGGCTCAACAAGACAGGGATGATGAAATCAATGCGAGGATCCCTTACTCACTGCCTTTTCTTTCCAGACATATTCCAGAAACTTCTGAACATTATATAGGACCTATGAGGCTGTGACATCATCCATCAATGGCCACCTTGTCTAAGCAGTGATGGCCTGATAAGGGCTCTCTGCTTTTACTTTACATTATCAGTAAAATAGGGTTGCTAGATACTGTTTTTTTTTTTAGATTCCTCCATTTTTTCAACCCAAACTTTGTTCCTATGAATAAGGTTAAGTATGTTCATTGTTTAAATGTCATAGTGTAGTCGCTGAAAATAAAAAGTATTATTTTTAGATTTTTTTTTTTTTTTTTTTACAAAATCTGGCAACCTGACAGTAGGAGCTAGCTGGATAAGGGTGCTTTATTCACATTCTAACACCTGAATGTAAGATGTCACACCTTTGTCTTCCAGGTATACAGTTGCTTCAGTCTTATTGTGAAAAGGGTATTCATCTTCAAAATCCTACCTCAGATCCTCAACACCAGGTTAGATGTTGTTTTAGCTTATCCACAATAACTAGAGCTTACCAATAATGCAGTCATTAATGATATATATATATATGTATATATATATATATATATACAGACACACACACATATACATATATATATATTTCTTTCTATAATTCATAAGACCAAAATACTTTTTTGATTAATTACACAAGGATCCAGTTTGGCATAAGCAGGAAGGAGCATAATGGAGGACAGGTAGATTTATGTGTGAGTTATTTGTCACTCACATTATGTGTATATCACGTCGGTTGTTTGCCACTCACAGCATGTGTGCATCACAGATAGTTTCTCACTTAACATATGTGCATATTAATGATGCTTTGATGGTTTATGACATACCATTTGCATATATATGTAATATAACTTCTGGCTGACAGTATGTGTGTATATCGAAGATATTTCCTCTTCAGTGTGTATTAATGTGTGGGTGTTTACATGTATGTATGGATGGGTCGATGCATGTATGTGTGTATGAATGTGCATGCATGAATGTATGTGTGCATGAGTGTAAGTGTGTATGAATATATGTGTGTATGTAAGTATATATGTAGACTATATATACACATCTTAATTTTAAGCAGTTTTTCAGAATAATAAAATTAAAAATTTAACTTTAGTTAACAGGGTAAATTAAAAAATAACTGTTACTGTTATGAAACCAAAATGACATAAAATCCCAGGAAACTGTTATATGAGTTTTCCATTTGCTTTCCCAACTTGTTGTCATCGTTGTAATTTTCTTCATTTTAAAAATAATTTTTAAGATTATCTTCACTAGCATCGACATCATTTTTATGCTGCACAGTAATGTTATCACTTTCCTACTGCACAGTTGCAGTTGACACAATACTGAAGGCTGCTTTAAAGCGCTGTTCTCCATATGTGGGTTCTGGGGCCCAGTAACGTGGGAATCAGGAATAGACCCACTGCCTTCTCAACAAGCATGTCGCAAGAGTCGTCTAACTGGGGGCTTCCTTCTGAGTTGGAGTGCATCCCTCTGAGACGGTCTACGTGCAGATAAGACAGATCTGTAAAACATTAATGCACACAACACTTAGATTCTGGAAAATAACTAAAATCCAGAGGTGGACAAACAACCAGAACTTCCTTCTGGAGTTTACAGTGGGTGAGAGCGAAGAGAACATGACACACTTTAGTGTGAACTTGTTAAAGTTTCAGTCATCATCATTTCATTCCATAACTTACATTTTAACACTTTAAATGGTTCATTCACTGAGGCGGCAACTGCTAAGACAATCCTTCAGGAATAACAAGCTCTATATTGTTCATCTACTGTTTTCTAGTCCCTGTTCTGTCTTTCAGCATCAGGTTTTGAACAAGTATCTTGTGTGTGCTACGACCTGGTCAGTTGCTCCTCATGCTGGGTGTATCAGTTGCTAAAATTAGTGAAACATTTGATACATTAAAAAGAAAACACAAGTAACTGAAAAAAAAAATTTGAAAAACAGAACCAACAATAATTTCATGATAAGCAGATAAGACAAAGCGTTTGCGATGAAGGAAGAAGTACTGAGAAATAATATATGAATAGGACTAATATTTTAGTAATGGTTATCATCATGTGCTGCGCCGATAAGTAAAGGCTTTCGTGTTTCTGAGGCATTTCACACGATCACTGGGATCACGAATCAGGTCAGTTTTCTTTTCACACCCCGTTTGTCTGGCTTAGCCACCCAGGTTTTTATCTCTTTGTCTTCCCATTGTTCTCTTTTCATCAGTCTTGCCAGTGTTACCAAGTTCTCAAGTCCATTCTGTTTCATAATTGTTCTTTTCTTCCAAGCTTTAATCAGCTGTAAACCCTGGTACAAAGTTGTGGTTGGTCATCCATTTTTGGATGTGTGTACATCCATTTTTACAGATCTGGCTTATTTGTATGAAGAAACTAGTGTACTTGCCTACTGACGCAGTGGTGTCAGCTTCAGATCCCCCATTAAAGTGGGCTCTTCTTCTTCTTAGTGTCTACTAGCTGTAAACTCTGGCAGAAAGTTCTGGCTATTCATCTAGTTTTGGACTTTGGTCTTGTGCCAGAGCTTGAGTTTCTCATGTAATTCCATTTTACAAATGTAATTTTTTTTTCTTTTTAATGCAGACTGATTGTTCCTCACCTCTCATGTAGATTCACACCATGCTTTTTAGTGGACATGTTGTTGTTTTTCCCTTAGACACGTGGGGGAAAGTTGGTCAAGAAATTCATTAAAATTAAATTGGGCTCCAGGTCAGCATAGCCTAAAATGAGTGCAGGAAAAGTTATGGGACGTAAAGGTGGCCATGTTATATTTACCAAATCATCTACTGAGTGCCATTAGGTCTCTAAAAAACTAGGTGCCAGCCCATGTGGCAGAGATGCATCAAAACATGACATGTTTGTTGGCACACTGCCAAAACCACCTAAATGCAGATTTGGCTGTTTTCACATAAGTATATTTTCAAGGATATTACTTGTCATTTTACGGTACTCCAAAGCCCCACATGTGAATTCCTACTCTTCCCTTATGGCTTCTGGTGCCCCATGGGAAAGGGGGATAGAGAGGCTTAGAATTAACTGACTAGGGGCGCTTCCTTATAAAGTTACAGCATATCTGCCTGAAGGCAAGAAACCAGCAGTCTGCATAATAATAGGCCAAATCTGTAAAATTTATATGTACGTAAAACTCAATTTCTGGACCAAGACTAAAGTCCAGAAGTGGATGAATAACCAGAACTTGTTGCTGTAATTTGCAGCCGAAGAACCTGAAGAAGAAGAAGAAGAAGAAGAAGAAGAAAAAGAAGAAGATAATGAATTCCTACTCTGGGTAAGGCCAGAATGAAGTATTACTTCTCATGCTACCCCACAATTTTATATTGAAGCAACATTTTTGAATATAGTATTCTCAGAATAAAGATTAACCACTAAGGTGACTCTGGCATAGTTTCAGAGTTCTGAGTATAATTAGTTGCTGTTTTAACTAAGATAACATGCTTTATCTATAGTGGACAGCTCCAAAGCCTAGTTATGCAGGAATCAGATCTTCAGAAGTGCGAGTTTTTGGCCTACATAACAGTGCTAGAGAGAGGTAACAGCTGTTGTTTGTTGGGGAATACCTTTAGATGTGTTGTAAACAACCTTTACAATTTGCTGATACAAATGAGAAATAGAAACGCAATTGTACTGTACAACACTGGAATTATCTTCAGTGTTGAAGATAGTACAGTTATGATAGTTGGAGATACTGTACTGTTTTTTAAGGTTGGTATCTAAAGGTATTTTAAGAATGAGAGTACTGAACCCAGTTTTAACCTTATATGGCTAAGTCACTCTCCCTCTTTCTCTCCCTCCCCGTTTTCCTCTCTGCTATCTTTTCTCCTCTCTCTCCCCTCTCTGCGCTTGACACATTACACTAAGCCGGGAATGCAGAGACTTGCCAGCAAGTGCCACAGAGGTGGAAATTTAGCAATTAATTCAAGATAATGCTCACTCAGAGGATTTGATCATTTAAACAGACGGTTTAGTGTCAAGAGGCAAAAAGTGCTTGGGGTTTCTTAGCAAAAGTTAATGGTCGACGTTTGGTGCAGGAGAGCCTAGCATATGATACCACAACATCCGACTTAAGAATGAAGGTGGAGGAAGTCACTGCAGCTTTCCGCTGTTTAGAGAACACGACACACGTACAAATCATGATTGTAACTGACTCAGAAGGCAGGAAGATCAGGACAAGCATGCTTCGTGCAGAATGGCATCCCTCGCTGCGGAGGACACGGGTGAGGAGTATTGTCTGAATTTTTTCACTGGGACACGCCGATGTGTTGGGAAATGAACAGGTGGACAGACTAGCTGGCTCTACACAACTTAATTAAATACTGATGCATGATAAGGCAGACAACATTAATGTCTTGTGGGAGAGCGTGTACAGTTCGGGGGGTGCAGATGGATCACCACAGTCTGGTGAGATTGATGTGGGGGGACAAGAAATTCTGGCAGATGCTCGAGGCTCAGAGGAAAGGCAAGACGGACGTTTAATCAGAATGTTACTGGCACTATTAGTATCGGAACTCTTTGCTGACTGCTGGAGATGGAGATGGAGCGCTTATGGGAATACCCTGAGTGCTGTGATGTCGGCTCTTGAATCAGATCAAATCAAATCCCCTCTTTCCGTCTCTCCCAGGTTCTCTCCCCTTTATCACTCTCCCTCTCTCCTTCCCTCTCTCATCCTCTCTTTCTTCTTCTCTCTCACTGTCTCTTCCCTCTCTCTCTTTCTCAGCAGTGTTGGCCATCTTATTTCCTAAGCTGCTTAGTTACAGTTGCGACCATTCAGGATTTTGGAAACATACACACTTGTGAGCCAAAAGGCAGTCTAAAACTCAACCTGCAACTTTCAGAGCATAAGGTAAATGTCTTAATCACTTCACCACACAGACCCCATTAAGTTCTCTTAAGGTAGTTATTGGTGACAGTAAAAAAAACAGTAGTTATAGTAGTGATTGGCTGTAAATTCTCTAGAAGACTGGGTATCAGTAAAGTCACTTACATTGCTGTTGATATTATCTTGGTCTTTTTTTTTAACTCTTTCTGTCTCAGTCAGTTGTTACTTTAACTCTTTTAATCCAAAGGTGTTTAGCTTGAAAGTAATACAAGCTTAGGTTTGACTGAGTGCATCAGTGATATTATGGGTCTGCAGCAGTTAAAGTGATAATTCAGATACAGAGGGTTAATATAATGACTGTCTGTAAAATAAGCAAGTGGGAACATTATATTATCTTTGAAATCATCAAGAAACATATGGTAGGTTGTCTGGCACTGAAAGAGTTTGAGCCCTGACTTCAGGCCAGCAGGCAAACATGACACACTGAGTTAGAGTAAATCCTGCATAAGATGCTCCCATTGTGGGTTCTAGGACCCAAATTTTGACGAAAATAGAAAAGAACCACTCCCCCCCCCCCCTTCCCCAAACAGACATGTCACAAAGGGCGACTGATTAGGGATTTGTTGAAATCAGATGGTTAAACAGGAGCAGATATTACAGGCAAGCTTAAAGCCCCGAACCCACATGGGGAATATGCATATAATCATAGAAGATACCTTGTACTAGCAACTGATGGGAAAATAGGTCGAGAAACATAGAAGGTTTTGGTCCATGACCTATCTTGATAATATAAAGTCCTCAAACATGGTGTATCAGCCTGCCAAGTAGCAGACGTCACATCAGTTGGAAATGAAGGGAGTTTTTAACTCTTTGAGTCTAAAGGAACGCATCATATGTTTATATGTTCCTACCTAGAAGCCCAATTAAAGCATGATGTGTCGATTTTAGTCTCTCTTCACCGCCCCTTGAGCCTGTGATGCTAAACCCCCTGGGACTCAAAGAGATAAAAGAACCACATGGCAGACTCCACCTTTAGTGTCTCTTACTTTTGTTTTTGTTTTTTTGTCCACACACAAGAACTTTCTGGGCTCAAATCTGTCTTATCAGCCATCTTTACATTCATAATTATCACTGCGCCCCCCCCCCCCCCCCCCCCCCCCCCCCCCCCCCTCCCCCCCCCCCCCCCCGCCACCATATTGGATGTTGTGTGATCTTCATCATCTGTGATGGACGAACAGAGGATATAGTAGGTGGCTGGTGATGTAAAGGGTAATTAGATAGAAGGAAAAGTATTGTTCCAAAACATAAGACAGTACATTTTCCCCATACTTTTCAAGTTTAAAATTGAGAGGTCGTCTTATATATGGAATGTATTTGCAGTATTCATTTCCTGATTTTTGGCTTCTTATACAAAGAAAAATATGATACAAAATATATGTTGAACCAGCAGAAATTAAGTATAATTTAAAGATTTGTTGAACTGTGTGATGTTGCAACTCAGTGGCTAGACATATGCTTGCCAGCTTGAATACGTTATTTTTTTAAATAACTGACCTCAGGGAGTCGCCGTGGCGTAGCGGCTAGACGCTTACGTGTGGATCGGAAGGTTGAGGGTTTGTTCCCTGGCAGAGCCTGACTTTTTTTTCCAAAATGACCTTGACTCCCAGGTTGACCCAGCCTTTAGTGGGTACCGGGTGCAGTCCCAGGTAGTAAAGGCGGCCAGCGTGATACTGACCACATCACCCATCTTGTGCCGTTTGGTCTATAAAAATATAGGTCTAGCCCTATAAGTTTAAAGGCCTGGAAAAGGGTCTTTTACTTTACCATTTTTACTTACTAATAATTGACCAGCCTCTGAGATCAGCCCAGCCTAATATAGATGCTAGGAATTGTCTTGGGAAGTAGAGGCAACCTTCATGATGTTGACCCTATCAACCATCAAGTGTCAACTAGTATGAAAAAATGCCAGCCTCCCACTGAAAGCAGGGGTGACTGCAGTCAATCTAATACCAAGATCTTAATTCACTGAACTGTGACTAAGAAGCTTCGTTCTGCATCATCTTTTCCTTTTTCCTATATTTTATAGTTATTATGTCACCTCCTGTGTGGGAACTGGTGGCCAGGATACTTTTCCCCTTCTTGTTGTTGTTGTTGGGGCAGTTTTTGTTGATACAGGCTCCTGCCAAGACATCCACTTTTCTTGTTTGTGTTTGCCATTCCCCTTTCCTCCTTTGTTAAACTTCTTAGTCACAGTTCAGTGGATTAGGAGTCTAGCACTACGTGCTAGTTGTGCCACAAATGTGAAGAAGGTTCTTTACTTTGCTTGTTTGTATGGTGAACTGTGTTGGCTAGAAAGTGTTCTGAGATATATGAGGGGAAATCAATAAGTAAGTCACACACACAAAAACTAAGATGATAACAACTTGAAAACCATTTATTTTGACAAATACACTGTCTCTTTATTTTTCAACATAATTTCCACCAACATTGATGCACTTATCCAATCGTTTTATCAGTCCTTCCAAACTTGCTGCATAGAACATATTGCTCTGTTTTCTAAATCGGTTCATTTTGTGTTCATCCATTTATTGTCTGGGTTCCCACCTTGAGAACACTTTCTTAAATTCAGTCATCATGCATTATATTGTTTGCTGAAACATGTGAGCACCTTATTGCAGCTGCTACAGAATCAGCTGTCACCTCTAAGCATCTCCTCCACCCGCTGCATGGTTGCGTCTGTTGCAATCTCAACAGGACATTCAGATCACACTTCATCAACAGTCACAAAGCGCCAGTGATAAAATTTTGTTACAAGAAGCATTTCCTTAAGAATGTCCTTTGCTGGCAGCCTTTTGCCCAAAACAAAATTGCACAACAGCACATTGTTCTTTGAGGGTACTTTCCGTAAGTAAAGTCACCATTTTATTTCTGTGTTGTGAATGCGCATGAAACACCTAGCGCCATCTAACGAATGGAGACATAAAGTGCGATGTTGCTGTCCCCTAATGACACTTTAGAAACTACCAACTACATCTTCCTGCCATCCCATAACCATTTGTGACTTACTTATTGACTTCCCCTGTATATGGCCATCAAGTAATAATTAACATATTAGGAATTTTTTGGCTTAGAAAAAAGTTCAGAATGTATGTTGTTTTAAAATAATGAATGAACATATGATGAACTGTTTTTATGCACAAAGAATTCAGAAGTATGAGTATCTATATTTTTAATGTAACGAATGAGCACATGTTCAACTGTTTATTTCAGAAATGTTCCCAAGTTTATAAGACTATGAAGAAATGAAAGATCACAGGATGAACTGTTGTATACAGAAGGAGTTTTTTTTTTTTTTTAATGACTTGTAAAATCCTAACACAGCAAACAAAACTAACACTTAAATATCCTGAAAATAGACAGTAAAACACAGTACAGTGCAGACCGCTTAAGGCGATCTTGGATATGGCAAATTTCTGTTGTGAAGAACACATTTTCTTGTTTGAAGACTTATCTGGATGAGAGACATTTCTGATAAGGAAGAATTTTTTATTGGTTCTCCTTGTCAGGTCTGCACTGTATTTCTAATTTTAAAAAAATACATCACAGGAGTCTCAGAAACCATAACGTGAATAGAAGGAATAACCAGCTGTGTCTTCTTTCTTCCAAAAAATAGGCCTTGAATACCTGTTTGCATGCCTGAGATTTAATATCTGTTATAAACTATTAAACATAACATTTCCAGGTTAGGTAAGTAATGGATCTCGTTAAAAAAGAACTCAGTTTTGATTTAAAATAAATTGGTCCTTTGATTGTTTACAAATTAGAACTTTTTATTGTGTCTTCATATTTCAGTGTTCTGTCATTGTAATAATTAATTAAAGTTTTTCTTGTTTAACTTTGAGTAACTTTGAGTAACTTTGTTCTGCTAAATGTTATAAAAAATGTAGAAAGTGAAGAATTTAACTATTTCAGTCTTGGGCAATGGTTAATACAACAGTGTCAGTCCCAATGTTGTTCATTAGAATACATATCTTTGAGTCTTCTTGATTTAAAATAAAACCATAATAGGACTTTTTCATCAAATAGGGGACTTAATTTTACAACTAAAAATGGATTAATGAAATAGAGCCCCAAAGAAGTTAACAACATGCATGACGTTCAGAGTAATTAGTGAATGCAGAATAGCCGTCATTGCATCAGGTTTTAACCCATATGGCTTCGTGTCAGTCTCTCTGTCTCTTTCTCTCCCCCATCTCTCTCTCTCTCTCTCTGCAAAACAACTAGCCACCTGCCGAGAGTGCACACAAAGCATGAACTCCATACATTCTGTGACATTCGCAAGGATCTCTGTAAAAACTGCACTCGTAAACTGAAAGACGCAGCCATAAAATGAAACATGACCTTCAGATTAGGTAAATAGTGCAATCACCATGTTTTTGTAGATAAATTGATCCCTGTATGGATACTGTAGCCAATTTTGGGGCAGGAGGAACCCTTTGCTTCTTCCCTTCCCCCCCCCCCCCCCTGAAAAAAGCATGTTTGTAAAGTTATTTGCTGAAATACGCAGTGATAGGTCAAAATGGGCAGATTTCAAAGTGTAGCTATAACCACAAATAACTTGTGAACCTGTTTTGGAGGCAGAAGCAGAAGAACAAGAACTCATTGGATGATATGGGCAGCATCACACCTGCATCGTTTACTACCCAGATCACTTCCTCATACCTACTTGAGGCTTAATCACTCCAAGGGCCTGATTCAATTGTTTCTTCTTCTTCTTATAGTATATGCCATTTGGCGTTGGTAGTTATGTCTATCCAAAACCTTCTGCCTGGTGTACTTTCAGTCAGTTCTGATACTTATGACTTCAGTGCCATGATGTCAAACTGTCCAGCATCTTCTCTCCCTTTGCCTCTTTCACCACTCCAACTTTCCTAGTGTCACAATGTACTTCAGTTTTCTTCTTTTCACGATATGACCAAAGGATGTATATTGTCTCTTCTGATTTAGGCAATCATTTCTCTTCAAGAGTCAGTTTCTATCAAGAAATCTTCATTACTGTTTTTATCTGTCCAGGGTTTTCTCATCATTCTTCTGTAAAACCACACCTCACCGCTTGCACATATATATTTTTCACTAATTATTTATGTATGTTTTATTATGGTTTTTTTAAAACTAAATATTCTGAAGCTTTCACTTATTACTGCTGACTTTGTCATGCATGTGCATTGCATAACTTATTTCATGTTAGTTGATGAATCCTCTCCTGAATATTTGTTGTGAGTCACTAGTGTATGTCATTATACCGAGAAGACTTGCGATTCTTATTTTCTTCTTGTATCCAACGGCTGTAAACGTTGGCAGAAAGTTCTGATTGTTCATCTGCTTTTGGACTTTAGTATTCTTCTAGAACCCGAGTTTTGCTTACACATCTGTTTTTCAGATCTGTCTTATTTGTATGCAGACTGTTGTTTCCTCACCTCTCAGGCTGATCCATTCTGACTTTGAAAGGAAACCCTCCCTATTTAGTTTACTTTTACAGTAAGCTTACTTGATATAATTATATGCAATATAAGAGTCCTTATAATAATAGACAATTTCAGGAAAATATTCTTTTTTTATTTCTTGAAAAATAGATATTGTTGTCTCTACATTCAGGGAATGGTTGGGGAGTGTTTGGCAAATGGGGTATTTATATCCCTGACAAAAAGAAGTAACAGGTCTTTTTTTCCAAGGTCTGTGGCATTTGGGATGAAAGGTGTTAGACCAATATTTTGAATGACGAACTGACACTTGATGGATGATGACATTAATATAGTACCAGCTGCCTGTACTTCTTATAAAATTTGTGGGCACCTATTTTAGGCTGGAGTGTTTTTTGAATGCCAGACAATTTTAAAAGCAGTATCGACCATGACTGGGGGGAAAAAGGTAGACAGTAAATTACACATTTCCCTACCAACTTAGCAATGGACAAAGGATGTTAGATCCATATTTGTCTAGACCAGTCAGCACTTGATGGATCATGTGTTCAAATCATGCTGGCTACTTGTCATGAAACCTCCTGGTGCCTGTTGGGTTAGCCTGAAAGGGGTTAGCCTGAAAGCCAGAGTCAGTTGTTTTGCCTGGTATAGATTCAGTCTTTTGGGCTGACAGGCGAGCATCTAGATAGTAAGCTACCATGAGTAGAGTAACTACAGTTTCCATACATAGAAAAAATACCATTGTTTTGAAAACACACTGTGATGCGTGTCGTCCACTGCTGAAGTTTGAGGTTTGAAGTTTGAACAACGAATCAACATCATGGCACACGGGTGTAACCCGTAAGTGCACAGTTCTTCTAACTCAAGTCTGAGTCCAAAGAAGCTTAGTTAAGTGCACAGGCTCTGTTGCACCGGAAAGGATCCTGAAAAACTTTAGGTAGATTTTTAACTCCAAATTTTGCGAGGGCAGCACCGTTAGGCTACTCTTTTTGATTTCCAACTGCCAAAGGATTTTTTACGTGCGCAACAATGCACACGGGCGTCCTATCTCACTACCCAGAGACCAGGGGGGAATCTAGTAGTCCAAGCCCACGTTTAAAAAATCCCAGCCCTTACCTGGGATTGAACCGGGAACCTCTAGCACTCGGACACCATGCCTTGAGACGACGCAACCCCCTCCCACTGACATATAAGCATAGCTGAAGTTATGCTTGTAATAGCGTTGGTGATAGGTTTTTTCCCTTTGGACACTTATGGGACAGCTTGTAGTGTTAGATCAAGTTGCTGCATAACTCCAACAGACCAGTTTGAAATCCACTGCTCCAAGAGATACAGAACCCCAACAAAAAAAGGCATTGAGGAGAGAAGTTTGTCACCTCAACTTAATTCTTTGAAGCGATATGCCCCTCTACAACAGGCTTTTCTATGGACATTACATTTACCTTTAATTTTTTTTTTTTCCGCTTTTAAGTGCACACCATTTAACTGCTCATCGAAATGTGAAGAAGCTCCCAGGGAAGTCAGGACAGATTTCTCACTCCACCAGCACCACCTCTCTAAGATCACTAGCTGCCACACCTCAAGCTCTTCCTTAGAATCCAGCAACATCTTCATCAAGTAAGTTACTTCAGTAATCATGTCCATGTGAATCCTTTCTTGTGTGAGGTCATTCAAGGTAGGGCATTGTTTTTATTTATAACTCTTAGAGTCTCAGAGAAGTGTTATTTTACCTTGTATCTGAAGAAATTGTAAGTTTAACTATTACATAAGAAAGAAAGTGGGTTGTCTTGGTGTAATGGCTAGATGCTCACCTGCGGATCAGAAAATGACCTTGGCTCCCAGGTTGACCCTGCCTTGAGTGGATACCAGGTAAAAATTGTGGAAAGTGAAGGCGGCCGGCGTGATGCTGACCACATCACTCACCAAGTTCCAACTGATTTATAAAACATATGTCTAACCCTCTATACCCAATATGCCTAAAGGTGTTGAAAAAGGTCCTTTGTTGCTTTTTTTTTTTTTTTCACTTTCAGAGGGTAACAAAACAATAACACCATGAGGCCAAAAAAAGTTAAATTAACTGGTGCAGAGTGAATATAAATAGATGCATGATGCTTTGCTTTGTACTGCAAGAGTTAATTTAAACTGAATTCAGTTTTAAATGATTATCAGGAAATATTATGAAAAGTAAAGGTGACCACATAATATTAACAACATACACAGTTAAATGCCATTGGCCTATAAAAAATAAAGCACAAGAAATATACCAGAAATATTTAAGCTTTGTCTAGAATTGAGTTGCTGAGAACTGATATTTATTTTGTTTATATTTATCTAGAATTTATGTTACTGAGATTCAATACTATGTTTATGTAGCCAGAATTTAGGTTATTGAGCATTGATATTTTGTTTATATACCCAGAAATTAGATTGCCGAAAATTGACATTTTGTTTAATTCCTTAGTATTCAGGTTGCTGAGATTTGATATTCGGTTAGTGTACCCAATATTTAGATGCTGAGAACTAATATTTTGTTATATTTTTACCCAGTATTTAGGTTGCTGAGATTTGATATTCGCTTAGTGTACCCAATATTTAGATGCTGAGAACTAATATTTTGTTATATTTTACCCAGTATTTAGGTTGCTGATAATTATTTTGTTTATGTATCCTGTATTTAGGCTGCCAGAATTGATATTTTGCTTTTTACTTCATAATTTTTATTTTTATTTTAAAGATAATAAAGATAGTCCCAATCCACTGCTTTAGTAAGCAAGCATATACATTGTTTATGCTACCTTTGTGCCTTTCCCAGCTTGCAAAGCCTATTTTAGTTTGTTTACCCAGAGGTTCAACTGGTGACCATTGATGATTTATTTCCCACACATAGGTAACTTGCTGCCTGTATTGCTGACTACATGTGAAGACCTGACTGATGTAACCAAAGCACCTATAATGAGGAGTGATGCATTATTACATTTTTTTTGGTGACTTATAATTTTAGTATTCCCTACAAGAATCAGTTGAAAATTCTAAAATGCTGTACTGTAATGACAATTCAATTTAAATACTTACCTTTTGTGTAACCAAATATTAAAAAACTACTTCCAAACCAGTATTTCTATATAATTCTCTCTGCTTTACATGTATACCAGATTTGTTATTTTCCTGTCAGTTATCCTAAATTTGTGAAATATGCTAATATAAATATATTTATTGCTCAAAATATATTTTCCATAAAAATATTTTATTATGTGATGTTTCTGGACTGATCATTGAATTAGGACTAATATGTTTCATTTAGTGGGATGTGACAAGTTCATTTTCGTACAAAATGTCCACAAATTCATCATCATCTTGTTGTACTGTTTGTATGTCACATAGGACTCACAATTGATTCCTCTATTCTATTTTCTATGGTGCAAACACTTTGATATTGTGAAAGGTATCTAGCTGAACACTTCTATCCTCTTTTATTATTGCTTATCACATGGTTCCTGAATTTAAAAAAATTTACTGTCACCCAATTAAAATTAACCTCACAAAGTGAGTACAACTGTGCATTTGCAGTTTATCATATCTTTGTATGTGGCGTATTTTCTTGCTGTTAGACAGATATAATTTTGTCCTTCCCTCTGAGCGTGAAGCATTGTCCTTCCCTCTGAGCATGAAGCATTGTCCTTCCCTCTGAGCTTGAAGCATTGTCCTTCCCTCTGAGCATGAAGCATTGTTCCTTTCCTCTGAGCTTGAAGCATTGTCCTTCCCTATGAGCATGAAGCATTGTCCTTCCCTCTGAGCATGAAGCATTGTCCTTCCCTCTGAGCATGAAGCATTGTCCTTCCCTCTGAGCATGAAGCATTGTCCTTCCCTATGAGCTTGAAGCATTGTCCTTCCCTCTGAGCATGAAGCATTGTCCTTCCCTCTGAGCATGAAGCATTGTCCTTCCCTCTGAGCATGAAGCATTGTCCTTCCCTCTGAGCATGAAGCATTGTCCTTCCCTCTGAGCATGAAGCATTGTCCTTCCCTCTGAGCATGAAGCATTGTCCTTCCCTCTGAGCTTGAAGCATTGTCCTTCCCTCTGAGCTTGAAGCATTGTCCTTCCCTCTGAGCATGAAGCATTGTCCTTCCCTCTGAGCATGAAGCATTGTCCTTCCCTCTGAGCATGAAGCATTGTCCTTCCCTCTGAGCATGAAGCATTGTCCTTCCCTCTGAGCTTGAAGCATTGTCCTTCCCTCTGAGCATGAAGCATTGTTCCTTTCCTCTGAGCATGAAGCATTGTCCTTCCCTCTGAGCATGAAGCATTGTCCTTCCCTCTGAGCATGAAGCATTGTCCTTCCCTCTGAGCTTGAAGCATTGTCCTTCCCTCTTAGCTTGAAGCATTGTCCTTCCCTCTGAGCTTGAAGCATTGTCCTTCCCTCTGAGCTTGAAGCATTGTCCTTCCCTCTGAGCATGAAGCATTGTACTTCCCTCTGAGCATGAAGCATTGTCCTTCCCTCTGAGCATGAAGCATTGTCCTTCCCTCTGAGCTTGAAGCATTGTCCTTCCCTCTGAGCTTGAAGCATTGTCCTTCCCTCTGAGCTTGAAGCATTGTCCTTCCCTCTGAGCTTGAAGCATTGTTCTTCCCTCTGAGCATGAAGCATTGTACTTCCCTCTGAGCGTGAAGCATTGTACTTCCCTCTGAGCATGAAGCATTGTCCTTCCCTCAGAGCTTGAAGCATTGTCCTTCCCTCTGAGCTTGAAGCATTGTCCTTCCCTCTGAGCTTGAAGCATTGTCCTTCCCTCTGAGCTTGAAGCATTGTCCTTCCCTCTGAGCGTGAAGCATTTTCCTTCCCTCTGAGCTTGAAGCATTGTCCTTCCCTGTGAGCATGAAGTATTGTCCCTCCCTCTGAGCGTGAAGCCTTGTCCTTCCCTCTGAGCGGGAAGCATTGTCATTCCCTCTGAGCTTGAAACCTTGTCCTTCCCTCTGAGCGGGAAGCATTGTCATTCCCTCTGAGTGTAAAGCAGAGGGTTGGAGTGTGTTAAATATTAGATATCTAAACCTATTTGTGTAGTTGTAAACAGTTGTTAGCTCTTAAATAATCTAATGTTATCTCATTCATTCACACACATAAAGTGTACGTTTATGATAATCGAGAGGATTGACTTCATTGCACTAGGTTTGTTACCCAAAAAGCCCAGTCTCCTCAGAACAGCCACCCTCCTGTTGAGAGTGTCCCACAAAGCATCAACTCAAGCGACAGTTTCCAGGAATTTCTGTAAAAATTGAACTGGTGAACTGACATCACAGTCCGTGAATTGAGCCCACAGTCTTCAAAATGCTAGGAAAATAGCTTGACAACTTTGTCTCGCTCCTCTCTTGTTGTACCCCACCAGGACATCACACAAGCGATAAACACCCGGTGACACAAAGTACCACCAAGGGGAAAAGGATCACCCATAGAGAGGTCCCAGAAACTCCTTTCAGCCGTTAGGCCATATTTATGGGCCGGCCAGAGTCAGGGCCCCTGGCAAAAGCCAGGGTGTGGCTGTTGACAGCTTTGCTATGGGGACCACCTAAATATCTGTGGACGAAACATTAACAGCCAGGGTGTGGCTGTTGACAGCTTTGCTATGGGGACCACCTAAATATCTGTGGACGAAACATTAACAGCCAGGGTGTGGCTGTTGACAGCTTTGATATGGGGACCACCTAAATATCTGTGGACGAAACATTAACAGCCGAGGCCTTATTATTTCTTGTCAGTATTTGCTGTAAATGGATCCTTTTTACGTATTTTGATATAACGGGTATAATATTGTGCTAGACATATATTTTCAGATGGGTCGGCACTCTGTGGATGATGTGGTCAACATCACGCTGGTCACTTTTAGTATTTGCTGTACTGAATCATTATCTGCTTCTATCCTGGTATGCTTTTGCACAAATGTCAAATATCAGTACCCGTCTTGGTACATGGACAAAAACAAAGTCTCTGCACCGAAATCACTCAAATAGACCTTCCACATGCCAAATTCATCACTTAGGATTTGAAACACATTTTTATCACTTTCAGGAAAATCACTTTATTTGTGAATCTTTGTGAAATTATATTTACTATTCTAATATGTTTAGAAATACGTAATTCAGTTATACTCAAGAGATTTGTATATTTATGTGATAATTTATACGTAATGTCTTACGTGTGTTAGAAAATGTGAACTAATTTTAAAACTTTGCTAGAAAATCATGTTTATTTATATATTTTGGGAGTCTGAATAGTACAGAAATAGAAGTTGAATTCAGTTAAACTGGTAAAACTGTTAAAGTAGATGTACAGATTACATATAAGTGTATAGAATTCTATATGAAAAATACATTTGTAAAAAATACATCATAGGCTTACCAATAAAAATGTTATGAAGAAAAGGATACATCATTTCATTACAAATTGTTGCCATTGAATTGTTGACAGTTGATATCACAACTATTTATTTAATGAGTGCCAAACAAAAAATATTCCAATGCCAACAAATGGCATGACTTCTTTTTTCAATATAAGAAATTTTTGTTTCTGAAAGAGATGTTATTTATTTTCCTAAGACAAACTCATTTGCAAAAGTTTTTGTTTATTTATCTTGATTCAGGATGTTTGCCAAAATACCTTTTTTTGAAGATATTCCTTGTTGATGTCGTTTGTATTTTTCATTCAGTCGCAAGTAACATGTGATATGTGTTTGTCTGGCTTTTCCTCCTGAATCCTGGCCATTGCATGTTATGTTCTCGTATATTTAGTCCGATATTACTACATAAATCTTGGCTTTCCTAGTAGTTAATTTCGGTAACTATTTGCTCTTGTTGAAAGTGATGCATTAATTGTAGTTCATGGTATTTAATGGAGATCTGCTTCAAATCCTTCTAACATGTAGAAGAACGTTAGAGTGAGAAACAGACAAGGAATACGTAGGGTGAGATGTTTAGGATGAGGAAAAATAATAGGGAAACTTCACGTGAACTAATTTAAGCTTAATTGATTTAAGACCTGTGTTCCTTTAGGATATCAAGGGCAAAGAAGAAGAAAGAAAGAAATAGACTACTTTTGAAAGTGTGTGGAACTGCTGCTGTTATCTTATCATAATTCTTTAATCTGTTTTTTATTTTCTTGGCATTTTTCAATATTTCTAGACAATAGTGTTATATTGTGCTCATAAGGAGATATGGAAATCACAACCTGTGGGCTACGCATGTCCTCTGCTGATCCCAGCTTGATTTCCATCAGAACTTTAGCTGTTCAGAGCTGGGATCGTGCTGCATCATGTAGAGAACAATTCTGCAGCAGGGTACCTGTCTACAAGGGCAGTCTTGAGTCCTCAATCTTGAATTCTTTGTATACATGGCTGGCTGCAGAGTCTGTTGTGTCCAATGTGCAGTCTAAATACAATGATCTTTTGTTTTAATGTGAGGACGTTCATTAAGTCTTCAAGTTTGTGTTCTGGATTAGAAGTGTACCAGTGTGATCTATTAGTAACCTTGCATGGTCAGTTAACCTTTTTTATTGAGCAGAGATCTAAGCTTGTTAAACTGAAGTTGCTTAAGGCTTTCTCATTGTTTGTAATTCCATATAGTGCATTTGTTTCTCAGTTTCCTCCATCACACTCTTTTCTTACTTACACATTTATCTATTCTGTCCCAGTGTCGCTTCTACTCTTTAGATATCAAACAACTCACTACTCATTTCTTGGTCATTCCAGAAATAACATAATGTTCTTGCTGTCATTTATCGTAGACATTTGTTATATCCTTTGTATCCTAATTATTAGTTTAATTATTTCTGACCCATGATGAACCTCTTGCAACATAATTGTGCATCGCTTTAAGCTCAACTCTTTGGAATAAAGGATTTAAAAAGTAACAACTGCCAGTGCAAAAGAATTAACTCATTCAGTCATAGAGGTTTTATTTTAACTTTTTTTTTTTTTTTTTTGCATTCACCGGATGTAAACTCCAGCAGCAGTTCTGGTTGTTCATCCACTTCTGGACTTTAGTCTTGTTCCAGTAATTGAGTTTTGTGTGCACATCCATTTGCAGATCTTGCTTACTTGTATGTAGACTGTTGGTTCCTTGCCTCTCAGGCAGATGCACTCAGATTTTTAAAGAAACAATCCTAATTAGTTAACTTTTACGATGTACTTGTTGGGAGGAAGGGGCTGTCAGTAGGTCTTTTCTTTTTCCCATCAAAATGATACTCTAGAACCCACACAGGGAATTTTAACTCATAAAGGTCCAATATTGTTACCGTAAAGTATACAGTCTCTGGAATAGAAATAGTTTTGTTAATAACTATCTAGAGCTGAAAGAGTCAATATGTGTATATTTTTAATTGAAGAGTATGGTCTGCAATATTTTCATTATTAAACTTACAAATATTTTTATTACTAAGACATTTGATCTGTTTTACATGGTCTTCCTTTCCTTCTTAGCATTTACCTGTTGTAAACTCAGCAGAAAGTTCTTACTGTTCATCCACTCCTGGACTTTCGTCTTGATCCAGAACTTGAGCTGAAATGTGCACATCCACCCTACAGATCTGACTTATTTGTATGCACACTGTTGATTCCTTGCCTCTCAGGCAGATGCACTCTGACTTTGAAAGAAATACTCCTAATTAGTCACCAATTGCAACATGGTTGTTGGGGGGGGGGGGGGGCCCAAAACCCACACAGGAGGGTTCACAACTTTCATTATATATGTATGAAACCATGACAAAACTATCTGTGTAATCCATTTCACATCCGTATATAACTTATGCTTTGTATATGTTATAAACAATACTAAAGTTAAAACTATTTATTACTCTCGAACAAATTATATTTTTATACATCTGTTTTTAAATCTGAAGGTGAACATTTATTTTTAGATTATGTTAATGCCTGAGTCGCTAAATGTATCTTGAAATAATATACTGGTAGACTTCAAATGGTGTTCCTATTGTCATTTTTGTATTACACACATTTTCTATTTTGGTCATTATCTATTTATTTTTTTAAATCTTCTATAATTCATTTTCTCATCATTTTATATAATTCATGTATTTCATTCTGTTGTCATTTTTGTGTAACAGTAAAACCTGGTAAACAAAAAAAAAACCACTTCAGAAGAACACTTGGTTAATATGAACAAAATCTGGGACCCCGGCGAAGATATTTTATTGTTTTCAGTCCTTGATTAGCATCATCATCATCAAGTGTCTTGCTGACTGGCGTGGGCCACATCTCAGCACAATCTGCCATCAGCAGCTGTGTGTATCAGTTCGTGCCTTGACACCACTCCATGCCATGACAAAAGGCTGTCAAGAATCTTCTCACCCTGTCTTTCTCTGTCTCTGTTTCCACAGATCTTTCCAGTGGCCACAAAATGTTCTGGTTTTCTTCTTCTCATAACATAACCAAAAAATGATGACTTTTTCTTTCTGAAGTTTTTGATATGTTGTCTTTGAGCCTTTGCTTCTTTCAAATCATCTGGGTTGCTCCTTCTGGCTGTCCAAGGTATTCTAAAGATTCTTCTGTAAAACGCTGGTTAGCATATATTTTTTAACATATTCTCAATTTCTTTATAGTTTAGGGTTTGTGAATGTGGTTTTGCAATACCAGTATACCAGGGTTCAAATTCAGATGCAGGCAGTTTAGTTGACCACTTTGCATTAACATCAAGATTAGTATGATCCTCTTGCCATTCAGAAAGCAATGACATAATTACTAATGTAAAGATGCCTTTAAAAACCATAAACAGCTGGTAAATACTAGGTTTGTGTAGAGCAAAAATCAGTCAACCTTGTCTTTTAAAGAATGTTGCTCCCTCCACGGCACATCTGAAAGTCTCTCTTTCTCTAGCCAGTTCTCCAGCCCTATGTGCTTTCATAGCCGATGTCCTGTATCCACCTTCACAGTGGTCAACTTCTTTCTCATTTCTGGAAATTGCATCCACCATCATCATTCTCTCCAGACCTATGGAGCATCTAACACTTATTTGTTTATTTGTTAAAGTGTTGTTTTATAACTAATTTCACATCTCTTTTTGATTTCTTAACATCTTCTGCTTTTATTGTTTATTATTATGTGTTTTCTTTTTCTTTTTTTTTCTGCTCTTTGTCCCCCAATGGAGCATAGGACCTCAGCTAACGCATGCCAAGTGGTCCTATTTTTAGCAATTTCATGCTGCTTACCCTATATATATCCTTCACACCATTTTTAACTTCATGCTTTAGCTCTCTTGTGTTTTTTGGTCTGTCCATATTTCTATGCCTCTGATAGACTAGCTGCTGTGTCTTTCTGAGAATATAGCTACTTTATGATAAGACAGACAGCATTAAAGCTCTCTGGATCAAGTAAACAGTGCAACAGAACAGACAGATCATCTCTACCTGCAGAGAATCATTTCAACAGAGGGTCTGGGTAATATTCTCCCTACAGAGGGAGAAAGGAAAAAAAACTTGTGATATTTAAAATTAGGTTACACTTGGCACCATCAGTATGGTAACTTCATTGGCTGCTGAGGAAGAGGATTGAACACATATGGGATGTCCGGAATGCAGTGATACCAGTTCTGGGGTCATTCATAAACTCTATGCCCATGTGCACATGACAGCAGTAGAAGCAGGACATCTTATGTTATGTCAATGAACCATTTTGAGAAACTGGTATGGGGTTCTAATGGAGCAGTGATGTGCAACTTATGTCTATTAGTCTTTCTTGCTCAAGCCTATCTCACCTTCATATGGTGGATGCTGTTCTTTCCAGCAATCCAGGGGAAGGTTGGAGTTTCAACTCCCAGTGGGAAACTGGATTGGACAACAAATGTGATAAAGGTAAAGGGATCAGCCCACTGTCCCTGTCAAGAGATCTTGAAATCAGAAATATAGGGCAGAAGGCTAATCAAAAACTACAGTACTATGCAACTCCCGCTTTATGATTACACTGTCAGACTAATTTAATGTTGGTGTTCCCTCTGTGGAGTTCAACCAGGCAGGTGCAGTGTAGCGTTCTGAGCCTCCACAGAATCCACCTCTAGCTACTGAAGGACCTCATAGACTGTCTTGTGAAAACATGAGATGGTATAGTTACTGACCAAAACCTATTAAACAGAAAAGATCCCAAACTGCCTTTTGTCATAATGCAATGGAATGCTGAGGTTCAGCAGTAAGCAGGCTGGCTACATCATAAAGCTAGAGCTGGAAAACTTCCTGTATGAAAAGCATGTCAATGTGTGCTGCATCCAAGAGACAAATTTACAAGTGGATCAGATCTATAAAGTAAGAGGTTACCAGAGCTTCAGATATGATAGACAAGGCAGGCAGGCAGAAACCAGAAAGCAAACCAAGAAAAAGAAGAAGAAACTTGTATGAGAATCATGGGTGCTGCAACCTGGGGACTTAGGGCACGTGAGGTACCTGGTACATACATTGTCGGTGAAAATGGGGGAGGCCACGGCTCAGTTTTTTAAGGTGCTGAGTTCCCCTCCTACCTAACCATGTAAAGAAATTCTCTTTTCTTAAGTATTTACTTATACATTTCATATCATTTCAAATATATGTATATAAAATTACATGTATTTGCTTTTCAGCACATTATTAGTATGCACTTAAACAAGGCTTATACATTCTTGAGCGCACACACTTCATTGCTCTATTTTAGTCGATGCTCCTGAAAAGCTAGGTACAAATAACTGGACGAGCATGATGACACTTCAGTGAACAAGCTGTTATACTAGATACAGTGGAACAAATATAGGTTTGTTTGTGGTGACTAACAGTGGAATACTGTAATCAATAATGACCAGCTGTTGCTGGATGGCACAATATCCAACAAAACAAATTGCATGGTAAAGTAATTGCAAATATAAAGGTATGGTGGCCTGAAGCCGACACATCAGAGTAGGTTCTCGAACCTCTGACCACAGTGTTGAGCATGCTCTGTGTAGTCCAGATCATGATTTTAACCCCTTTCTCCTTCTGCTGTTTGTATTAAGTTGTCATGTGGTCTTCGCCTGTTTCAAAACATCTCATTTTGAATGTCCAAGGAGTTTTAAACATTCTTCATTTAAAAACTTCTCAGGCCTAAATAAATTGTTCAGCTTATTTACTAATTTTGCCAGGTTTACAGCTGTATGCCAAAATTGGATCTATATGGCACAAAAATATTATTTTCTAACCTCCCATGACACACACCAACAGCCAGATTATAATTTTTTATAAAGTCGTTTCCATGTGGGATGCAATTTTTTTTTTTTTTTTGAAGCCTCACCCTGCCATTTGCCAGCGTACTTGAATATTGCCGGGCCATAAATATGGCTGAAAATGGGTTTCTGGGACCTCTCTATGGGTGATCCTCATCCACATAGAGGCACTTTGTGTGAGTGAGGGTTTATCGCTTCTGTGATGTCCTGGTTGGGTACAGCTTCCTACATACCTACCAACAGCAATAACATTGTGCTATTTCTCTCACTCTCTCTCTCTCTCTCTCTCTCTCTCTCTCTCTCTCTCTCTCTCTCTCTCTCTCTCTCTCTCTCTCTCTCTCTCTCTCTTTGTGTGTGCGTGCGTTCGTGCGTACTGCATGCACGTCTCTCGATTTCTGAGATGGATTTCAGCCTAGAGCTTTTTAGCTTCTCCTAATAAAGTGTCCTTTGGACGAATTCTTTTTCTCAGACCGTTTCTTTACTATTTTCATGCTTTTTTTGTATTCTGTGCTCATTTCGTCTCAGAGTGTACCTAGTATATCTCCACTTTCTGTGCCTTATTGCAGTCGATACAGGTATTTCGCTTCTTTTCTTTCTTTTTTTTTAAAATTAATTCCATTTTATCTTCACGATTTTTCTCAAACATTTATTTGTAAATGCATTTAACTTTCGTTCCGTGTCTTTGGTAGTTCTCCAACTTTTGCTGACATGTGTTAGAACTAAAATAACGTTAGAATTGAAATTTCGTAGTTTGGTCTTAATGCTGTATAGCTAGATATATGCTATATTGCTAGATATATGCTATATCAGAAATAGTGAAGTCAATCAAGTAAAGAACCCTACTCCACGCTTTTTTTGGGCGTAGTGGGCATATAAGGCTAGAGTTTATTTTTACCAGACGGCACTTGTTGGGTTATGTGGTCAGGATTATGCCGGCCGCCTCTACTTCCCAGGACTGCACCTGGTACACACTCAAGGCTGGGTCGACCTGGGAGCCAAGTATATCAGACATATGCTATGTTAACCCCTTGTAAATTACTCTGAATTACTAGTTGAACCACTTCTTTGCCATCCTGTCCCCTTTCAACTCCTTCACACCTAAGCTAAATTTCTTGGAACAGAAGGGGTTAAAGTTAACTGCTTGAAACAGAAGGGGTTAAAGTTATAACTGCTTGAGGCAGACAGATTTAAAGTAACACCTGCTAGCAAAGAATTTTTTTTTTAAAAATGCCGTTCTGATTGCTTAGAGAAGTAACAATTGTTGGCAAACACCTGTTGTCACAGAAACAACACGCCATGCATGCACACGTCTTAATCGACACACACAGAAATAGAGGTGTGCCCTGTGTGCTTTCATACCCCAAATCCACTAAAACATAAAGCTTGTGAGGGCGTTAAAACTCCCAGAACCATGCACCACGAAAAAAGTCTTAACCCCGAGCGCAACACCCAAGCACTGCCCACACAATGGTCCCCTATATTAAGACCTGTCTAAGACGATTCCAGGTTCTTTTACGGTTCTTCATTGGTCATTCAAGGTTCTTCGTTTATCAAAAGTTCCTTCTTCGTCTTTTCTCCGAATTGTTTTCAGTTGTTAGCTTCAATGTGTTTTCACGATGATTTGAACTGTTGAAATGCCAACAATATAGTTCAAGTATTATTAAGTTACCCACAAGTGCAGATGAGC
Source organism: Candidula unifasciata (assembly GCA_905116865.2). Taxonomy (NCBI): domain Eukaryota; kingdom Metazoa; phylum Mollusca; class Gastropoda; order Stylommatophora; family Geomitridae; genus Candidula; species Candidula unifasciata. The sequence goes on along the minus strand of CAJHNH020004030.1, from coordinate 13,306 downwards.
GTAGTATAAACTAAGGATGCACTAACGTACCTCCAGAGTTTAGAGCTGTATAACAGTAATTCCTCCGACTTTCGGACACAATCTAGACCCCCTGATACTAGGCAACTCCAGTAAACGCATGGGGAGTTACTCGGTACTGACAGAGCTAATGCACTTGCCTGTAGTAAAACTGATTCGGGTTCAGAAGAGAAAGCATTTTTTTTCGACTTTTACCGTTCTGGGGTCGACCCAGGCATACAAAACTGAATACCAGATAAGGCCCTTTTCCGCGCCTTTATGCGTATTGGTTATATAATGCTAGATCCTTTTCCTTGGGGGGTGAGGGAGTGTGATCACTCCCTCCCTGGTCAACCTCTGTCTCTTCTTTCAAATACCACAACTCGACCCCCCTCCCCCCTTTTTTTTTCAGTCTTACCCTTTCGCAGTTTTCTGTAAACCGTTACTGTGTTTATTCAATGGCACAAAACTGCCTTATTACAAAACGCATTACAATGTTGTAAGTTTTGCGCCTCGCTATGGGACAAGTGCACTAAGAACATAAGAACTTGGTCAACTAGGCACCCCAAAAACAAAACAAAAAAAGTTTCTGTTTTGCCTATGTCTGTCGTATAGCTTGAAATTTTACAACTAAAGTATACGGACAGAATTCATCTCATTCTGTTTCTGTCTATTTGTTTATTACATTTAATATTTATTTGGCCTTAAAGTTTCCTCTTGTATATCTATCCAAGCAATCGGCTGCCATAAAAGAGTCACTAAAAACTGTCATTACTACTGCCTTTACTTACCACTTTTGATATGTAAAGGGGGTTTGACCTGAAAATTTAGAGCCGCAAGGCTAGTGTTGTCGCCACGGACTGTGCATATAGATTTTTTTTTTTTTTGGGGGGGGGGGGGGGGGGGGGGGTCCCTGACAGAACAAAAACTACAGTCTTTTCGAGTATTCGAACCTGAGTCTCTCACATGAGAGCTCAGCGTACTTAACCGTTGGAAGCAGTAGACTGCATGTCTGGACGCTGACGACACCTTAATCTGACCAACCCCAGGTGCGTTATTGCTTTCTAACAGGTATGCCGCACGTAATAATCAACCGTTCACACATGTGTAACGAAGCCACTGGGACGTGTTTCATTTCATTATGTCTGGGGCACTTAAACCATATCGACTCGACTGGTTTGTTTGTTTGTTTGTTTTAGTATCCAGAAGCCATGAGTTGTTAACCCTTAGGCTCGGTATTATCGATATCGCAACCTTTCGGCCTTGATTCCATGATAAATACCGTAAATCTGGAAGAAATGTGGCTTTTCTGCGTACCCCCGGGAGTGAACCCGGACCACAAGGAGTTCGTTACCCGGTCTCCGCGCAATCCGGTTCATTTTATCAAACGATCATGACTCCCAGGTCGACCCAGTCTAAACTAAGTACCACGTCATGTCCTGGGAAGTAAAGAAGACTATCGTGATGTTGACCGCCTATTTAGTGCCGATGTTTCTGTACAAATTGTCTAACAGTACTAACACTATTTGCCCGAAGCATCAATTGTTTGAAAATGGCATTTTATTCATTTTTATTTCTTTCCAATCTTTACATGTTTTATATATCACAATGACATTACTATATCCCAGTAACGTTCGTCAGTCTTCTTCTTCTTCTTCTTCTTCTTCTTCTTCTTCTTCTCCTTCTTCTTCTTCTTCTTCTTCTTTGTCTTTTTTTTCTTCTTCTTTGTCTTCTTCTTTGTCTTCTTCTTCTTCTTCTTCTTCTTCTTCTTCTTCTTCTTCTTCTTCTTCTTCTTCTTTCTTCTTCTTCTTCTTCTTCTTCTTCTTCTTCTTCTTCTTCTTCCTTCTTCTTCTTCTTCTTCTTCTTCTTCTCTTCTTCTTCTTCTTCTTCTTCTTCTTCTTCTTCTTCTTCTTCTTCTTCTTCTTCTTCTTCTTCTTCTTCTTCTTCTTCTCTTCTTCTTCTTCTTCTTCTTCTTCTTCTTCTTCTTCTTCTCTTCTTCTTCTTCTTCTTCTTCTTCTTCTTCTTCTTCTTCTTCTTCTTCTTCTTCTTCTTTTTCTTCTTCTTCTTCTTTGTCTTCTTCTTCTTCTTCTTCTTCTTCTTCTTCTTCTTCTTCTCTTCTTCTTCTTCATGTCTTTAAACGGACCGTTAGTGCGTTGTTGTATGCTACGGTTGCGCTTAGATATCTGTTTATTTGGAAGGAACATTCGATTTCACCAAACCCCTTAATTTGTCGCCTTATACATCACGCTTGTTAAAATGCAATAGGTCCGTCCAACCACTCCCAAAATGGGGCCCTGGACCAATTGGCAGATGTCAATAGTAAAAACTATGAATTGCTAATGATACCACAAATAACGCACACTTAACAATAATATAATTCAAACACAAAATCATCATTCAGAAAATGGGAAATTAAACTTTTATTATTGCATAATCTGGAATGTAAATGCCCATGAACAGATTAAAATATAAGCAATTGTAAAATTAAGAAATAGCAGTTCAGGGACCAATTGAAACGACCTGCAGACGCCGAAGCGCAATGGCTTGCGCTAGCCACCATTGTGGAATCTCTGTCGAGGCAAATTTTTAATTTACGTGAGCTCACAAAATTAAATGGATACCAGGAAATCTTCGATTATTGTAGGGGCAATAAAAACGTAGGACTTTCACCACATGTTCGCTATTAACCAAAAAAGGATTGCTATTCACAAATACTTTACATCTTAATGAGAGAGAATGTGGGTTACCTCAGCCCATTTTTTAGCTAGTTGCATATCATTTACAGAACGTTGCAGAACCAACCCTAGCGTTTTTGGCTGTTGTGGTTTTTCTAGACAAATTTTACTTTCAGTAATTTGCCGTTGCTTTTTGAATGGTCAGCTCTCGGTACAACTGTCGAAACTAACGCAAGACAAATCGTCCGCAGCTGGGATCGAACCCGGTACCCCGGCATTAGGAAGCGCGTTCACAACGCCTAAGCCACTGCGCCCATTTGTTACATAATGATTTTAGCACATTTATTTCTTATGTCGGTATGTTTACTGCAGTGATTTATAGCTGTGCAAGAACCAGCGTGGACATAAGTGATAGCAGTGTCTGTAGTTGTGCGTCAGCCGTTTACACATATTTTAGACAACTTCGTTGCATATTTGGCAGTGATGCGGTAGTTGCTACACTGTCTATTCATTTTGTCCAGATGCTCCCGTATTCAACAAGTCAACACCTACCACGAAAGTCATATGGTCCTGCTAGAGAGCATATGTATGCAACAGCTGGGAATGTGTGTAGTTTGTGATTTATAGTTGCGTGTATGAATGCACAGTTGCCTGCTGGGTAGTTAGTTATAAGACATGATACTAAAGAACGAAGCAAATAACTAGGGAGCTTGGCAAAAAAACCTCATGTCTGAAATCAATGTGTCCAAACAACATGTCTTCTGCCAACAATAAAACATATTTAAAAAAATCCTTATTCCCTTTGAGTTAAAAGGGTGTTGCAAAATAATACTTGATTTAGCCTTCTCTTGAACCTTAATTATGAGGTCTTGGAAGGTTGAAAAAGTATCTGAGATGTGGATTGACATCAATGATGGGGCTCTTCGAGTCCAAGGGATGTCAACACTACAGGTAGCCCGAAAGAGAAATATAGTCATTTGTTAATGTCATATTTGTTTTTCAAACGAAGGACATTGCGACAGTTGAATCAACAAACAAAGTAGAAGGGCAGGCATGACAGGCAAATAATTATATTCCTGTTGTTTTCGTGTAAAGGTATACACCTACCATTACAGACGTCCGCTGGCGGCATGGGGGCCGGAACAATGGGGCTCAGGAACCTTGAGGGAACCTATCCCATAACGATTTTTTTTTAAATATTGTATTTTGCGGTGGGGTGGGGAAGGGGAGATGGGGGTGGCATGAGCCCACTCAATAATATGCTGAATTAAGAATCGACATAATTTATAGCGAAGAACGTATGTCTCTATTGCCCCCTTTCCCAAACCATGCAGGGACGTTGTCTTGTTAAGCATTTGTTCATAAATTTAATGTTATTTAAAATATATAATTTTTTTTATTTGCCATTCACTCCGTAATAATAGTAACATTAATATATATAATACTATTTTTTTCGCAGATAAACAGGCTTAGTTAGGTCCTTTAATACATGAATAATACTTTTAGGAGTGGGGGGGGGGCGAGAAGGAGTTCAAAGGACTCAAGTCTGGTTTAACTGCACAATTATTATTATTATTATTACTATCATTTAATAATAATAATTTTTACTATTATTGCTCCAAAGCACTGAGAAACGCTTGAGCTACCCCCCCCCCCCCCCCCCCCACCCCACCCCAGGAAACCAGTTAACAGGAGGCTAACCCTACAAGTTTTCTATGTGGCGGCGCGTCTGGCAACAATACATTTTTTTTTCCTCCTCAGCTGAAGAACAGGTTTGTGTGATAAACGAATGGGGCAACAGCGGTTAAGGAAAGGAGCCTGTAGTCGCCAGGTAATATATCCATGCTAGGATATTTTTTATTTTTTTGGTGGTGGGGAGGTTGGGGCTTATTTAGTATTAGAAGGTAGGCGCTGTGACTTAGACATTACTAATGCGTTTCTATTGCCGAGATAGAAAGTAAATTCAAGGACCCTTTTCCACGTCTTCAGGCGTTTTGGGTATATAATGCTAGATCTATCTTTCGGCATTTGGTTGGTTATGTGGTCAGCATCACGCCAAATGCCTTTACTTCCCATGACTGCATCTGGTACCCACTCAAGGCTGGGTATTAACCGGGTTTTACTATATATTAGCAATGCGAGGAATTAAAGTGCTTTTTAACGTATGATTGCAAGCGTTACATTAAGTACTGACTGCTACTGAAACAGTTTATAAACAGCCAAAGTGGCAACTTTGAGGGCCAGGTTTTTTTTTAGTGTGCTCAGGTTGAGTAAACTGTAAGAAAATGTGACAAAATACTGGTATTCAAGAGGGGTTAAAAGCCTCGATATTTATTAAGTATCCGATGTACCACAATGCGTGAGGCGTACACCATGATCCTAGGTTACCCACTCCCAGAAATAACGACATCAAAGTGTAACAGTAAAAATTATGTAAACATTTTAAAACAATATAACATTAAAATAGAGAGCAAGATAAAGTATTGAAGCTACCGACAGGCAAGTCAATTAAACAAACAAGAAGTAAAGAAAACGAAAAACAGAGGAAATTCATTTGTTTTTTCACAACTTATAGTTTGAAGCACATCCTTCTCTAAAAATCTGAATGAGGTCGTGGTTTGTAGCAATGACGATGTTCTTATAAATTTGACAGTTGCTTTTTGCTTTTACCGAAACAATTATAAATGGACTGCAGATTACATTTAATTAAAAATAAAACAAACTATGACTACAAAACTCAACGTAAAGGTCGGAAAATACTTTTAAAAAAAGACAGTTGAAAAGACTGTATCAGAGGAGGAAAAAATGTTCTTTCTCTTTATGTAACCCATGCTGTGTGGCGTTGGTAGTCATGTCTATCCATAACCCTGTTTCTTTTGTACTGGCACAGATGATATTCCCTGACATGATGTCAAAATGTTCTGCATTTTCTCTCTCGGTCTTCCTGTGCATCTTTTTTCTTCTTCTTCTTCTTCTTCTTCTTCTTCTTCTTCTTCTTCTTCTTCTTCTTCTTCTTCTTCTTCTTCTTCTTCTTCTTCTTCTTCTTCTTTATCTTCTTCTTCTCCTTCTTCTATTGTCAATCTCTGCTTATGCCGCTAGGCGTCGCAGTTCATCAGACGATCGGTAGCCGAGCCAGGGCGCGCTCAGTCGCTTGATATGCCGTGATATTATGCAGTCTCAAGGTGTCAGTGACTCCTTCAATCCATCCTCTTCTGGGTCTTCCCCTGCCTCTTGATGTTTTGATTTTCAGGTTGTAAACTACTGCTGCTGCCTTCGTTGGTTTTATTCTCATTAGATGGCCAAACCATTTCATTCTTTGCTTCTCAATAAATTTGACGATGTTTGTTGTTCCAACAGTTCTTGTGATCACGTCGTTTCTCTTTCGATCTCTTCTGGTATCTTTTCTGGTTTTATTCACAGCCATTCTTCAACATCTAATCTAACAGATGGTTAGCTTTCTTTCGCGTTCTTTTTTTTCAATGTCCAAGTTTGACACTGGTAACCTAAAGTCGGTATATATATATACTGTATTTATAATTTGTCTTTTTGTCTTTACTGGGAGAGCAGGGTGTTTTAAAACTTGAGCAAGCTTGTAGGTGACATTGTTTTCTTGTTGGATTCTCGTTTCTATCTCTTTATCTATTTTACAATAGTGTGTAAAGATGCTTCCCAAGTATTTAAATTCTTGCAACTTTTAGGCAACTGTCGTGTAGTGGGTTTATGTGGTTCTGCAGCTGTTTACTTTCACGGTGGAATATGCACTAATCGTCGGCAAAGAACAGCTTATTGAAGTCCTCCTGTTTATCGACATCTGGTGGTGTTATGTCTATTTTATAAATATTGTCCATGAACATTATAAAACATTGCCTCTTTCTAGTCACAGTTTATTTTGTTTTCAGTTACCTTATGCTATCAGCTCGATTGCTTAGCTCCTTTTTCACGTCATGCCGTTAGAAGTGAGTGCCTAATTGGGATTAGTTGTTGCCATGTGACAGTTTTGACAATTATTTACCGCGGTTGCATACATCATAAACTGTATCATAAATTGTAAAATTCCTTTTTTTTTTTTTTAACTTTCCTATTCTGTAACCCTTAAAGGCTAAATAGCAAATATTTGGCGCCAACATTTGTGTACAGTTTGTAATATCTTTGAAGATTTTGTTTCGTTTTGTCTTGATCGTAAATTTTAAATATGCAAATCACATCGACTCTTGAAGGCATACATTTCAAAACTATAACAATGCTTACCATTATTGTTAAAGAGTAAATTAAAACTCAGATACATAATCCTAAACCAGACCTCTAAGTCCTTTAAGAATGAAACAATAATGAAACAATCATTTGCTGTACAAAGTCAAATCAATATCTGAACACTCAGAAGGGCCAAAACCAACCAAACAATTGACGCATGTGTTCCGACATTTCCTGATAGTATTTTGACATCTCCTCATCTAGTTTCTTTTGGTCTACCGCTCCACACTTGCACGTAGTGTTGGAGCTGCTTTTTCTCTGTATCTTCCCACCCGCTGGTCCTTCTTGCTTGTTGACGTCTGTCGTGTCAACAGACTGGTCTGAAGTCACATTTGAAGTCTGGCCACCGGAACTATAAAATGTGAATTGGCTACTGGTGAACCTAATACCGTCTCCGCGCTGACAGCAGTACAGTTTGTTGTTTATGTTATAGCGCGTAGTGGTGTTGATTTTTTCACAAGCATCGTCGGTCAGACAGTCGTAACCTGAGGGGACGAAAAGCAAAGAAAAGTGGAATTAAATATAATAAATACTGACTAAAATAAAGGAGCTGGCTGAGGGACTAGAACGATGGGCTCTCATGCAGGAGACCCGGTTCGAATCCTCGGTAAGTTGATGCGATTTTTTCCCCCTAACCTGCACAGTTCTTGGCAACTGCACTAGTCATGCAGTCCGATCATATAATGCTCAAAACGGCTGCTAACGAACACCGCCCTAAAAAAAAAAGTGATACATACAGGCTTCCATTCCTTTTCCGGTGGAAAATTCGTCATTTTCAACCGGCATCCACGGAGGGCAAGCTTTGGGTCATAACTGTGACTAGGTTATGTGCGCTATATAAAATGCCTTGGTCGCTGATAATAAATGTACATGTGACAACTGGCTAAATTTGGGCGTAGAAATGTGTCCGCTGGGAATGAGTTCGTGCATTCGAATTCCGGTTGTCTTATTCCGATTTTCCGGCGTGAGGGTGGTTTGGGGGCGGGGGGGGGGGGGGGGGTAAGGTGGGGGGGGGAGTTCTGAGGGTGGGCCGATTTGTGGAGGGGTGTGTATGTGTCTGTTCTACCACGATCAACTTGCAGCAAGCAACATTGGTTACATTATTGGTCTTGTTTCGTTGTTCTAAGTTATTGGCCAAGATGTATAATTTGGGCAAATTGTAATGACTATATATATATATATATATATATATATATATATATATATATATATATATATATATATATATATATATACGCAGTGCCACCACCTCTTGTAGGCCTCACTGGGTCGGTTCTTTTGTAATAGACACTTTGCTGGGTAGCACTGCCCCCTTTTAGACACTTTGCTGGGAGTACTGGCCTCTTTGTAGACACTTTTTGGCCAGTGGCGTAGCATGCTCAGCTGGTACCGGGTGCGGCAAATTTCCTGTCACCAGTACCGACACTTGGAAAGAGGGAGGAGCGGGGGGCGGGGGGGGGGGGAGCCATAGTATACGGTATTCTACACTCTTTTCCTGTTGTGGCATAGTGGGTTATTCGTTCCCCCCCCCCCCCTAATTTTTCTTCCTCATGATACTGTTGGGTTGCCATGAAAACGTTGGCTGCCCTGAATAAAGTAGCGTATGCGATTGAAAGATTAGTATTTTCTCACGTTTCATCCGAAAACAGCGCAGAGGCACAAGCAGAGCATTACGGTCTGAGGAGAATGGTGCTGCGAGGAGTTAGTTATCAGGAGATCCGGCCGACGTCCAACACTCAAGGGAAAGGCGAGACGGAAATACAATCAGTTATTAGTACCATCGGTACTAGAACTCTTCGTTTGCTGCTGAAGATGCGCTTATGGGAGTTTCCCGAGTGCTGTGATGTCGAATTATAAATCAACATTCAATATTCATTCCAAAAGTAGCTCTTGAAATTATTGACTATCAGTCTGTCAGGCGGTAATCACTGGGGGTGGGGGGGGGGGGGGGGGGGGGGGGAAGCGAACGGGTGGGGGAGGGGGGGGGGGGTTAAATATTTTTTTTTAAACCACCCAACCACTTACTTTATGTTTATCTTTAACGTTCAAAGTTTTCTATCAAATCATTTTCCTAGAATATTATAATCAAATTGAAATCACATCAAGTGTTAAGAAAGTAAAGTAAAGCGCCGTTTTCCCGCTATCTGCGCATCTTACAATTTTAATGTAACACTCATGTGTTAGCACACAGGAATAGAGTTGCTAATGTGAACTGTTGGGATCACAGCATTAAATGTTCTAGTATATAGCTGAGGGAAGCCGTGGTTAGACGCTTGCCTATTGTCCCGAAAGTTTTGAACTCAAGTCTGTATCCATGATTTTAGTTTCTGTGGAAATACGGTCTAAAGTGAGCGCCAAAACACCTTCTGGGAAGTAAAGGCGGACAGAGGATGTTTACTGATCGAATGATCGATGAAATATGCATCTAGCACCATATGCTCTATGAGCCGGTCAACGAACGAAAGAACGAATTTTTATTTTCAAAGGGGTCACAGATTGGACACCCAGGCCCGTCTTACATTCGGCCCTTCCAAGTATACCAAAAGTAGTTATTAAACAGTAAGTAAAGGCTACTTACTTTCATTAAGTGGGAGAGCTTGACATCCGGCCAGAAATGCAAATGCTATTACGACCACTGGAATACCCATCATGGTTGTTGCTGTGAGTTAGTTGTTTTCTCCAAACAGCTGACAGAGTACACGTTTGCTGCTGAATCTTTGGGCTCTTTGTTTTGTAGCTGTAGTTACCTGCGCGAACAGTGGCTATTTATATCCAACTTTTAGCTCTCCTTGCTGCGCAGTAATCGATAAGGTAAATCCTATTATTTGTCACGGTTTCTGAGCGTAGTGTAAAAAAAAAAAAAAAGATACATTCTATCCATTACTTTCGGTCAACAAACGCACATGACACCAGTGGTTGGTGAGGGTTTTGCGACTAGAAATTTCCATCCTCAGGAAAGAACGCAAAAGCAAAATTAGAAAATTAGACAAACACTGCAGGTGGGCTTTTTCGTTGATAGCTGGGAAGTGAACAGTCTGTTGGTTTTGAGTTTTGTGAAAAACAGATTTAACTCTTGAGTTACATTAGTGTTTTCCTGTGTTTACTATGGGAATCTCTCTCTCTCTCTCTCTCTCTCTCTCTCTCTCTCTCTCTCTCTCTCTCTCTCTCTCTCTCTCTCTCTCTCTCTCTCTCAACGTTTTCACAACTTTTCATCTCTTCTACAACTACTCCCTCCCCCCTCAATTACTACAACGAAGTGTTGTGTGTGGGGGCGGGGTTTGGGGGGGGGGGGATATTGTAAGGACCTTTCTCATGATCCCTCTAATATGCCTATAAGTTGATTTTTTTGGTGTTTCAAGGCTATTCGTGATAACGTTGTTCCATCTCTTGCGCGGTCTCTTCATTGCTCTGCGTCCTCGTATTTCTTCGGTGTGGCTCTCTGTTTCAGCTAGCACCAGTTATTTTCGCGAGAGGGCCAGAGCCATCTCATATTGGTCTTTTATGAATTGTATGAATGGTTTGAGTCTTAGTCTTCTTCTAGTTTCTTCATTCAGAATTGAATCTTTGTTGTTGCCCAACAGATCCTCTAAGGCATTCCCCCCCCCCAACCCTTCCAATACATCCCCCCTCCGCTCATTCGTTATAATAATAGACCGTGTTTGACACTGGTAGAAGAGAGTGGACATTCACACACACACAAACACACACAGACATACACTCACACACTGACACACACACTCACACATAGTTCTTGAATTTAAATGGCCAACGACTAGGGCAGATGATCCATTTTCACGCCTTAGGCGCATCGGGCATATGGGAAGAGCACCTATTTTCTTTACAGACCAATAGGCACTAGGTGGGTAGTGTGGTTAGCATTACGCCGGTCGTCTTTACTTTCCCAGGACATACATCCTGGTACTCATTTTTAACTGGGTCGACCTGCGACGCCCCATAGCATGATAAAAATTAACGCAGTGGGTTTCAATTGCGGTACGTCGAAATTACGAGTCCGGCTCACAACGCCTAAGCCACGGACGCGGCTAGGGCAGATGTCAGAGAGGCAAAAACTGTGTTTACAAGAAGGTTGGATGGCCATAGACCAAGAGCCAGGCCAAGAAGACGACGGAGAGATAATATTTAGGCAGACCTTCAAACACTTAGTGTCGCAAGGACTGGGAAAATTGTAGACATATATCGTGGATAAGCTAACGGCTAGGACATTACCAAATGCACATACTGATAGCATTGTTTTTGTTAAATGAAATATTAGACACTATTTTAGACTAATGCCGATTCGTGACAGGGGTAGTTTTGACTGACTCCTTGGAAAGTTCAACCGACCGGCACCTGCTCTGGACCCAGTGGCGAGGTGTGATAAATTCGCTTGTGTAACGATACAATTTAAGAGGACGTCATATGGTTTTTTCCCCCTCATCGCTGTGCTGCTGAGAGTATGTCTGCGCAGATGGAATCGTAATACTGATAACTGATACCTTTCATCCATTACAATTTCCGCACGAATGGTATAGGCAAGAAGCGAGCGTTTTTTTTTTTCGCTATGTTTGAGACGCAAACATAGTGACGTATTTGTCATAAACAGTAACAATAGATAGTAAAATAATGCATCATTTTTCTTTTGCAATGGAAAGTGTAAGCTGCAGTTACAGCCCTTGCAAGCACGACCCGTCACTGCGTGGACCGCATAACTGTAAAGGATACCGTTGTACTGGACAGAACTGGCATTGCCAGCATCGATACCATCCTAATGCAGTTACAGTTTCAATGAGCAGGTCACGTCATCCGCTTGCCAGGCCTCGCTCCCATAAATAATCTTGCATAGTAAGATACAGGAACGAAGAGGCTCTCATTGTGGCCAGAATAAGCTAAAGGCATCACATAAATTGAAACCTCCAATATAAACCACTGACACTTAGGAGGCTGCTGCACAAGACCGAACTATATGGCGAACGTCTATCCGAAGAGGTGCACAGAACTGCGAGGCTTCTATAAAAAGAGCTGCTCAAGAGCGCAGTCAGGCTAGAAAGACGCGCATAATAGGTTCTTTATCTACAGACTCTGCCCCTTGCCCTCATTATCCTAGTTCCTTCTGGGTCCGTATTATGCTTTTGAGTCTCCTCCGACTCATAAAAATCAACTATAGGTTCATGGCCTATGAAAGAAAGACTGGTCCTCATCACTTTTTATGAATGAACAACAACAAAGGATATGCACCTGGCTAAGAGTCACCTATAAAGGAGTCAGCTACATGCACGCGTCGTGACTGTAACAGACTCACACAACATGCTGAGTAAGGTAGAGACATGTATGCTTTGCGCAGAGTGACAAGAAACCAATTAGAAGATACGTGTGGGTTCCGAGGTCCCAATGTGGGGAAAACAAATCGAAAGCCACTGCCTCCCCAACAAGCTTGGCGTAGGTGTCGATTAATTGGTGGCATCCTTCGAAGTCGGAGTGCAGCTGCCTGAGAGGCAAGGAACCAACAGTCTGCATACAACTGAACCTGATCTGTTTAACAGATTTACACGCAACACTCGGATTCTGGAACAAGACTAAGGTCCAGATGTGGACAAACAACCAAAAGTTACAGCCAGAGTTTACAGCCAAAAAACGTTAGGAAAAAGGCTGTTCCAGGGTAATTAGCGTCTTTCAGTGCTGGATTTGAGCATAAGCTAACTGAGATACAGTTTAGTGACACACTGACATCAGGGGCCTCAACTAATACCTTTTTTTCCCCCACAAATAGAAATTTTCTTTTAATAAGGCCTTTAAGTAAGTTAGTTAGTCTTTCCTCTTGAGCCTAGGGCGGCGCATAGTGCAGAGATTATATTTCTCCCTGTCTGGCGGCTCGTTGCCACCTGTTTTAGGTCTCAGATATTCATGAGGCTCTTTGTTGAGCCTATCCTGTCGGGTGTTCTAGGCTGGGTCTCTCTTCCCAGCTTTCATTTCGCTTCATCTGTCCATATGAGGGCTTGGTCAGAGAGTCCATTCTGAGTTCATGGCCGATGTAGTTCCAGCGGCGCTTTATGTATGTATGTCTGTCTGTCTGTCTGTCGGTCTGTCTGTCTGTCTGTCTGTCTGTCTGTCTGTCTGTTGCCTGTCTGTCTGTCTGTCTGTCTGCGTCTGGGTCTGTCTGTCTGTCTGTTGTCTGTATGTCGGTATCTATGTCTGTCTGTCCGTTGTCTGTACTTCTGTCTTTTTGTCTGTGCTGTCTGTCTGTCTGTCTGTCTGTCTGTCTGTCTGTCGTCTGTCTGTCTGTCTTGTCGTCGGTCTGTGTGTATGGCCTGTCTGTCTGTCTGTCTGTCTGTCTGTCTGTATGTCTGTCTGTCTGTCTGTCTGTCTGTCTGTCGTCGTCTGTCTGT
>CAJHNH020004029.1:38820-50337 GCA_905116865.2 Candidula unifasciata | reverse complement strand
TAGTTAGTTATTTAAAGTTATTAGTTAGTTATTTTAGTTAGTTATTTTTAGTTAGTTATTGTTATTTTATATTTTAGTTATTTGGGTTTAGTTAGTTAGTTATTAGTTGTTAGTTATTAGTTAGTTAGTTGTTAGTTATTTAGTATTAGTTATTATTTTTAGTTGTTTTATTTTTTTTGGGTTGTTATTAGTTAGTTTAGTTAGTTTTAGTTAGGTTTTTATTATTTTATTTTACTTTTTAGTTATTTTGGGTGGGTTTTTGTTAGCTGTGTAGTTAGTTAGTTAATTAGTTTGTTTAAGTTTAGTATAGATTAGTTTATTTAGTTTTGATTAGTTCAGTTTAGTTCAGTTAGTTAGTTAATTAAAGTACTAAAGTTAATATTATCAGAACTATTTTTTGGCCAACACTATGCTATCAATGCCAACGTGGACACTTACATCCTCCCATGAACGTAAAATTGTGACCCCAGAGTTTGAAATGCCTTAGAAGAGCTGCCGGGGAGTTTTCAAGTAAAGAACATAATACGAAATCATGAAATCAGACGAATGCTAGGAATAAAGCCCGTCTTACGGTCATCAAAGAACAACAAAATGAGTGGGTTTGGACACCTAACAAGAATTGCCCTGGTACTATCCGCCACAGCGAGCCACACCTAAAACGTTACAACGGGTAAAGCGCGAGTGGAAGACCTCGGAAAATATTTACGGAGTGGACGGCATTAAGAACGCCTTACAGAAATGAACTCAGTCCTAAATAATGCTCTTGACAGAGCTCCTCAACGAACATTACATCTCCCCCCGACACTTCGATGAGGTGTTGTGTGCAGATGTATTTGTTATGTGTGTGTGTGTATATATATATATATATATATATATATATATATATATATATATATATATATATATATGTAAACTGTACATGTATGTCATATACATGTGTGTATAGTTCATACCAGGCCCCCCCCCCCCCCCCCAACAATCTACCCTAGGTAGTTAGAGTCCGGTCCAAGCCACTAGTTTTCGGTGCAGTTAACATTTCTTAGCCAACATAATTAGCACAAAGAAATCAGACCACAAGCATAACCGATACTGCTCACAGTAGGTTTGGCGTCGTCAATTTATTTTGTTTTGTTTTTCATAAATGGTTTGATGGATGGATGGACAGGGCAAACATACTGAATGCGCTGCGTTCCATATACGTTAGAAGTCAGAGACGACGAACCACCTGTTGAAAATGGGTTTTGAGGACACGCATGCAGCAACCAGTAAAGTAAAAAAGTAAAAATTCCTTTTCACGCCTCAAGGCGCATCGGGAATATGAGAAGAGCACCCATATTTTTACACACCATCGGCACTAGGTGGGTAATGTGGTCAGCATTACGCCGGCCGTCTTTACTTCCCCAGGACATACATCATGGTACCCATTTTAGGCTGGGTCGACCTGCGACGCCCCATACCTTGATAAAAATCCACGCAGCCAGCAGTGGGTTTCGATCGCGGTATGTTGGAATTACGAGTCGGATTCGCAACGCCTAAGCAGCGGACTCCGCTATGCAGCAACCAGTTGCTTATGCAAATAAAGAAGCCATGAAAGTCAACTGCTACTGGGTAGGGTGAGCATGAAGACACCGAGATGGCTGCTGCATGGGAGGACAGAGCACGAATGACAAATTTGACCTAATTATATGCAGACCGTTGGTTCCTAGCCTTTCAGGCAGATGTTTAGTTAGTTAGTTAGTTATTCCTCTTGTGCCAAAGATGGCGCATAGGGCAGAGGTCATAGCTTTCCACGTCTGTCGGTTCGTTGCCACTTGATGTAGGTCTTGAGTGCGACTGAGACCCATGGTTGAGCTCTCCCTTGTGATGGTTCTACGGAGAGTTTCTTTTGGTCTTCCCTGTTTTCTTTTACCCTCTGGTGACCATATGAAGGCTTGGTGGGGAAGTCTCTGTATGTCCATTCTGAGTACGTGACCGATGTAATTCCAGCGACGCATTCTAATAAAATCAGACACATATTTTTTTGTTTTGTTTCCTGTCTTATAGATGTATTGGACCTAAAGTCCGACCAGTGAACATTCAATAGCTTTCGGAGGCATCTATTCTCGAAAGCGACTAGTTTCTTATCGATTGATACTGATGATTTCCAACTCTCACAACCATAAGTTAGCACTGGGATCACACAGGAATTGAAGACCTTAAGTTTCGTGTTGTTGCTGAGTGATCTTGACTTCCAAATGTTTGACAGATGTATCCGACTTCAAATAAAACGCGCA
Organism: Candidula unifasciata; assembly: GCA_905116865.2. Taxonomy (NCBI): domain Eukaryota; kingdom Metazoa; phylum Mollusca; class Gastropoda; order Stylommatophora; family Geomitridae; genus Candidula; species Candidula unifasciata. The sequence goes on along the minus strand of CAJHNH020004029.1, from coordinate 48,064 downwards.
TAATTAGACGTCTCCTACGACATGTTTGTTATGGGCAATGGGTCTATTATCCTTTCCCAAACAACATTGCCTAGAACCCACACTTTAATGTATTTGAATCGTGTACAGTTTATATCGTCGGCGTCTGTGGCTAAGTCGATGCGAACACGCTTCGTAATGGCGGGATGTCGATTTCGATCTCTGCTGCGGACGATTTGTCTTGCGCTGGTTTCGACAGTGGTACGATAGCTGACCGTTGAGGAGGCAATGGCAAACTACTGGACGTAAATTTGCCTAGAAAAACCACAACAGCCCAAAAATGCTGAGTTTCGTTCTGCAACGTCCTGTAAAGGATACGCAACTAACACAACAGCTTGCATTGACGTTCCCCGTGTGGGTTCCGGGGCCCTGTTATGGGGAAAACAAGAATAGACCCACTGCCTACGCAACAACATGTCGTAAGAGTCGACTTACTGGGAGCTTCCTTAAAAATTGAAGTGCATCTGCCTGAGAGGCAAGGAAACAGCAGTCTGCATACAAATGAGTCAGATCTGTAAAACGGATGCACACGTAACACTCAGAAGTGGATGAAGAACCAGAACGTTCCGCCAGAGCTTACAGCTATTGAACGCGAAGAAAAAGAAAACGCATCGACGTCACTTCGGTTCCTTCGCAACCCAGACATCCTGTCTGTAAAAAGACAGGAAACTAAATATTTTCATGGATGAGCAGTGTCAGGAAATTGCAGAGTCGCAGACTCCAGAATGTATCTTTACTGCATACGCCAAATAAATCAGACAGGTTAAGGTGACATGGCAAGTGTTTCTTATAATACAGCTCTCTCGCACGCGAGCCAAACCCTAGATATAGAAGGGGGAAAAAATCAACCGTTATGACGCAATCAATATATGGGATCAAATTATTACTAGGTGCAAAATCAAGCTTTTGCTGATACGCGGGTGGGTTTTGGGGTGAGCACTTTTCAACCACCGCCCATTTTATTACAGTTTACTGCCGTTAAAGTTATCTTCTTGACTTCTATACAGGGATCAACACCCTAGGTCATAACATAACCCAGGCGGCATCAAATGAAACGGAAATGGCACCAGGTGACGTTTTAATTTCGCTAGGCTTATTCAAGTTTCAGTTAATGGCGCGAATTTTCACAACTACAAGATAGTTTAATCCTGTGATTGTTTTTATGGTGCAAGGAAACGTGACTGGTGTCTTTAAACCTCGGTGTGTGAGTCCTGCTTGTTCATGTTTCGTAGTTTGTTGAAGTATAAACTGTAACGCATGTGCGCCAGTACAAAACAAAACATTAATGGAAGTGTTGAAAAAAAAAAAAAAAGGGGGGGGGGGGGGGGGGGGGGGGGTAATGGAGGGCTCAACCCTCTTAACAAATTTTCAAAGTTCGACGGTGGGGGTGGGAGGGGCTAAATGCTCATAAACCTTGTTTATAGGCTTCCCGGTGAGAGCTCCGGGGCCCCATTCCGGGTGGGGTGGGGGGGGGGAGGAAGGGGGGGGGGGTTGGAGGAGGGGACAAGAATGGACCCACTGCCTACCTAAAGCATGTCATAAGAGTCGACTAATTTGGAGGTTCTTTCGAAGTCGTAGTGCATTCGTCCGAAAGGAAGGGACCAACAGTCTGCATATAAATAAGTCACGTCTGTAAAACGCATGTGCACGCAACACTCTCAGTCTGGCACAGGACTAGCACCCAGAAGTGGACGAACACCCAGAACTCCGACGGAGTTTACAGCCGGTGAACGTGAAGAAGAAGGCGGCTAACATGTTTACAGGCCTAATAATGATGATGATGAAAATAATAATAATAATAATAATGTTGTTTAAAATATTTGTGTAACAGTATATACACAGGAAGCTGCCGTGGAACTTCCACAGGAGAAAGAAACTCAACTCATGATTAAAACTGATTACCCAAATCAGAACCAGACAGTCTACATTTATCTTGAACATGTCGTTAGTAGGGCAAGAGAGCAAATGGGAAACAGGAAACTAAGAGAGAAAAGGCTGGACAGTTGAGAATCATGCGCAGGCGCCGAAATCTGGAAGCCTAGTCACATTTGCACGCAACTCACTTCCCCTTCTCATCCCCCAACCACGTCATCAGCGACCGGATCGCCTATTGGCTTCCCGGTAGATGAGTACTTCGCCGATGGGGACAGCATTTGGGTCTGTCTCTTGTGATCGCATCAAGACTGATATAAGATTAGTTGCGTATCCTTTACAGGACGTTGCAGAACCAACCCCAACAGCCCCTGGCTTCTGTGTGGTTATTCTAGGCAAATTTACGTCCAGTAGTTTGCCATTGCTTCTGGACGGTCGGCTTTCTTGATACCACTGTCAAAACCAACGCAAGGCGCATGACGTGCAGCTGGGATCGAACCCAGCATCCCGGCATTACGAAGCGTTCGCATCGACTTAGCCACAGAGCCGGAATCATCAATGTAGGAGTCTTTTTCAGTGCTTTTTTTGGCAAGCATTCTAAGCCATTTGGTTCTTTCGTAAAAAGCCCCCCCCCCCCCCTCCGATGACGTCACGGGGACAGACCAATATTTTATAGGGTGGTAAGACCATATGTTTCCCGGCTTTGTAGTGCTTTTAACTACCCCAAAGCATCTGAAACTGGACCTAAGCCCTACCAACCTACGTCCAACGAGAGAATGCAGCCTAGGTCCTACGACTGCATGCAGCCTAGGTCCCACGACTGCATTCAGCCTTTATACCAGCCCCTGAAATATTGGACTATCTGTTTAGGATGACTTATACCGAAAGTACCAGCCATTGTACATGGCGCATATAACCTAGTCTCAATTATAACGTTAAGCTTCATCTTCTGGGATGCTGGTTGGAGGTGACTCCCCCACTCCCCTCCCCCTTTCCCAGCAAATCCAAAGCACCTACCTACCTACCCTAACCATGCACGTATAGACGTTCTCCTCTTAAGTATTTATATTTTTATGATATTATAAAAAATATATTTTTATATTTGTTTGCCATTCAACACACAATAGTAGTAGTAATAATAATAATATTATTAACAATTATTATTGGTATTATTGCGACTTAAACAGGAAAAAATCCTCTTGATTATTCATCCGCCCTATGTTTGTTGTTGTTTTGTTTGTTTTAGTATCCAGAAGCCATGAGTTGTTAACCCTTAGGCTCGGTATTATGGATATCGCAACCTTTCGGCCTTGATTCCATTGTAAATACCGTAAATCTGGGAGAAAATGTGGCTTTCCTGCCTACCCCCGGGATTGAACCCGGACCACAAGGAGTACGTCACCTGGTCTTCGCGAAATCCGGTTTTAGCCAATTCCGCTAGAGAGCCGGGCATTCATCCGCCCTATAAAATTACAAGGGGGCCCCTCGCTCCCAATGATTACTTTGTAGCGGCTTCCCTGGAAACATACCATGAATGGAAATCTATTTCAGAGACGATTGCCTATACACAAGACAGAAGAGACGTAATCACCAACGAACGCCACACGGCATCGACTGTAATGTTAGTTGCGTATTCTTTAGGTGGTAGTAGTAGTAGTAGTAGTAGTAGTAGTAGTAGTAGTAGTAGTAGTAGTAGTAGTAGTAGTAGTAGTAGTAGTAGTAGTAGTAATAGTAGTGGAAGTAGTAGCAGTAGTAGATGCAGTAGTCGTGGCGGTGGTGGTGTTAGTAGTAGTAGTAGTAAGTAGTAGTAGGTAGTAGTAGTAAGTAGTAGTAGGTAGTAGTAGTAGTAGTAACAAGTAGTAACAAGTAGTAGTAGTAAGTAGTAGTAGTTTAGTAGTAGTAAGTAGTAGTAGTAGCTAGTAGTAGTAAGTAGTAGTAGTAGTTAGTAGTAGTAGGTAGTAGTAAGTAGTAGTAGTAAGCAGTAGTAGTAGTAGGTAGTAGTAGTAAGTAGTAGTAGTAGTATCAGTAAGCAGTAGTAGTAGGTAGTAGTAGTAGGTAGTAGTAGTAAGTTGTAAGTAGTAGTAGTAAGTAATAGTAGTAGTAGTAAAAAGTAGTAAGTAGTAATAAGTTGTAGTAGTAAGTAGTAGTAAGTAGTAGTAGTATTAGTAATTAATAGTAGTAGCAAGTAGTAGCAGTAATAAGTAGTAGCAGTAAGTAGTAATAGTGTAATAAGTATTAGTAGTAATAATAAGTATTAGTAGTAAGTAGTAGTAGTAAGTAGTAATAGTAGTGGTAAGTAGTAGTAGTAGTAGTAGTAGTAAGTAGTAGTAGTAGTGGTAGTAGTAGTAGTAGTAGTAGTAGTAGTAGTAGTAGTAGTAGTAGTAGTAATAGTAGTAGCAGTAGCAGTAGTAGTAGTAGTAGTAGTAGTAGTAGTAGTAGTAGTAGTAGTAGTAGTAGTAGTAGTAGTAGTAGTAGTAGTAGTAGTAGTAGTAGTAGTAATAGTAGTAGCAGTAGCAGTAGTAGTAGTAGTTGTAGTTGTAGTAGTAGTTGTAGTAGTAGTATTAAAGACCAAGCAGAAGAAGAAAAAAGAAGAATAATAAGAAGAAGAAGATGAAGAAGATTTACTCCTATTGTTTCAGCATATTAAATGCCACCGTGGCATGTAATAATGAGATTTGCTTAACACTTCACGACTCTCTCATGTGTAAACAGCCCATTTGTTTCTGCTGACGTAATAAAGACCACAATGTCCCTGAACTGCCAGTTGGTCGTTTACAATTGTTAGAAAGTGCCAGTGACATTTTATGTTCGGCTTATTTATTAGAAACAGGTTTTGCGTCAACAGCTTTAATTGTTTTAACTTTACTATCGTTTTACTTAAGGAAATATTACCTCATTAATCCTAAGCTGTTGTTACTTTAATTTCTTTCTGCATCAGGGGCGTAGAAACCTAGGGTTTAAGCTCCCTTGAGACAGTGGCTGGGAGAGCTGCTCAAATTGGACTAAGAAACACACCCTTAACTAAGTATAGTGGTTCCCTTTAAAGTATTTAGTTATATAGATCATATTCCTGTCTTCATTCCTGACTTCCAGTGCTCCGACCTCATCTGGCAGGGGTCCGACGAAAATAAGGGCTAGGCGCCATTAGAACACTTTCTGCAGCAGCGCAGCCAGACCGATATGACAGGACGCAGATTTGCCAAAGCGATAACCTCAGATAGGTGTGTGTCACAGACGTTCGCAGACGGTGATATAGTGACAGTTGATGAGACCAAGGCTGTGCTACAACGATCAGATAATAGTGCACCAGGTCCAGATGGTATAAGATATGATGACATAAGTAGGTGTCCTAAAGATGAGCTGAAAGAGCGAGTAGTATTGCGAGGGTTAGTATCAGTAAAGAGTAGTTACACAGCTATCTGATACCCCTGCCAAAACCTGGCAAAGATCACACAAAAATTAAGGGATAATCACTATGGACAATACTGCAGGCAAGCTGTCATAAAAGATAATCGCCAGAAAAAAATTTCACACCAGCTTGAGAGCCGAAGTCTTCTTCCAAATGCCCTTGGAGGATACCGCCCAAAGAAAGAAACATGGACCAATGATACACAGTGTTTGCTCATGATATGTGTGAAGGCTTCCACTCACGTATTGAAACTGTGCTAAGGCAATTGATCTCGAGGATGCGTACAACAGAATACCTTTGGATTTATCAATGTCTAGGCTTCTTGAACTCCAGATGAGTCCATTCCTGCTTCATTGGATCTCTTCAGCTCTCTTCCAACGAAAAATAGTGTTTCGATGTGGCAGTTGGACTTCTGAACCAAAAACATTGCATCCCGGCCTGCCACAGGGATCGCCATTATCTCCTGTGTTGTTCAACGTTTACACAGTGAGAAAAACAGGCGAGCAAATCACAGGACCCGGAAGAACACTGTCATATGCTGACGATGTGTTAGTGTATCGTCAAGGTAAGAGTAGAGAAGGTTGCTGAAGAACTACAAAAAGAGATCAATCGCATAAGCACTTGGTGTCGTGAAGTTAGTTCACTGGTCAACCCAAAGAAGGCGGCAGCGCCATGGTTCTCTGAATAACCATATTGTAAAAACTCCAACACCAGTTGTTAGTCTGTGTTCTGAGGTTGTGTAAAGAACGAATAAAATGAAATACGCGGGGATACATTTAGATCGAAGCCTTGCTTATACTGAGCACATAGATCAGAAGCCTCAATGAACTTTACAGTAACACAAGAAAATTAGTAGGTAAATATAGTCAGCCAACTGGATCAATCAAAAGTGGTCAAGGAAAGGCACTTACCAACACTAAAGATCAAATGGACAGATGGATTGAATATTTTGAAATGCTTCTAAATAGACCAGGCCCAGATGGTATCCCAGCTGAAGCCATCAGGACCAACATAAACACATCAACAGAATTGCTACACAGATTATTCAGTAAAGTCTGGGAGACCGAAGAAATACCAGCAGACTGGAGAGAAGGATATCTTGTGAAACTGCCAAAAAAAAAGGTGATCTACAGGAGTGTGAAAACTATAGAGGAATTATGTTGCTGTGAGTTTCTGGAAAAATATTAAGTAGAATTATTTTGGAAAGATTAAAAGATGCTATTGATAAAATGCTAAGAGATGAGCAGGCAGGTTTTCGGTCAAACAGATCCTGTACTGACCAGATAGCCACTAACTAACTAACTAACTAACTAACTAACTAACTAACTAACTAACTAACTAACTAACTAACTAACTAACTAACTAACTAACTAACTAACTAACTAACTAACTAACTAACTAACTAACTAACTAACTAACTAACTAACTAACTAACTAACTAACTAACAAACAAACAAACAAACAAACAAACAAACTAACTAACTAACTAACTAACTAACTAACTAACTAACTAACTAACTAACTAACTAACTAACTAACTAACTAACTAACTAACCAACCAACTAACTAACTAACTAACATTTATATTATTTCAAATATCTTATTTTATTTATTTGAGATTCAGTACATTATCATCCTTATCTTTATCATCATCATCGTCGTAGTCGTCATCATAATCATCATTATCGTTGTCATCATTATCATCATCAACATCACAATTACATCAGTATCATCGTCTGCATCATTATTATTATCATCATCATTATCATCACTGCCATCATCATCATCATCTTCATGATCATCATTGTCGTCGTCATCAGTATCAACATCATCATCGTCAGCATCAGTTTCCTAATGTTCATCGTTATGGTCATCATTATCATCATTATTATCACCCTCGTCGCTGTCATCATTATCATCGTCAATACTACTAGTATTCGAGTCTCCGCTCCTTCTTACAAATGTTTACAGTGATCGAGGCCCACGTTTTGATTTTTGCTCAGCCCCCCTACACACAATCACGTTCAAATACACAGAAACATACACGCGCGCGGGCACATACACTTACGCGCTCTGGCATATATACTCACGCGCGCGTGTTAATGCAAAATGCAAAACGAGTTTTAAACGAACGGGAAACAATAAAAGAATATAAAGACGATTTTAATATGGAAAGAAAAAATTATGCTTTAATTAATCCCTCTGAGACGTTCAAAAAGAACTGGAATGTATCAATAAAATAACTTCCTGTATCCCAGTGAACTGCCCTAACACAGGCAGGGTGCGCGAACGTTAAGTCAGGAGGGGATATGTCACAGTGCATGACACGGGTCTTGTGTAAGGCAAACAAACTGATGAAGTGAGCGGACGCGACAGCGCTGAAACTAAATCAAATAACAAACAGGGATGATTGTTAATGATTGTAAGTTGGATTATTTTTTGTGTGTTTTATACATGCTATTTAATGTTAAATTATTAGGGGCTTTATAGCTATGAGAATTAATTTGTTTTTACAGAAGGTTCAAGATTGGGGATGAGTTTTACTTGTATAAAGTAAAATTGTTTTTCAAAGTGAGGTTTCCCAGCAATTATTATTCTTGTAAAATACCATACTTCGTAACAGGCTCTCGGTGCCTCAATATAACTGTGCCAAATGGCCCTACCGGGAGTTGCCGTGTTGTGACGGCTAGACGCTCGCCTGCAGATCGGAAGGTCGTAGGTTCAGCTCCTGAAGGAAACGGGCTTTCTTAAAAAATAACCTTGGTTCCCAGGTCGACCCAACCTTTGGTGGTTACCGGATGCAGTCCTAGGAAGCAAATGCGGCCGCGGTAATGTTGACTACATCACCCACCAAGTGCCGATTGGTCTATAAAATATATGTCTAGCCCTATATACACAATACGCCTAAAGGCGTGGAAAAGGATACCTAACTTTTATATGGCTGTCGGTTTCAAAGATTTGCGTCTGTATTATTTTCAAACACAGTTTATAATTATTAGATACGTGGTGTTATTGTTGCAGACAAACCAGTTGTCTGTTGGGGTAATGTCGTCAAACTCACCAGTTTTTTTGTTTTGTTTTTTAAATTTCTGCATTATTTCATGCTTATTTTAGTACAAGTACAGAAATTGAAGTATCTAGGCACACGGATAACATCTGATGGAAGATGTATCACAGAGATAAAGAATAAAATAGGAAGAGCCAAAACTACACTTCACAAAATAAAGACAATTATGTGCAATAAATCCATGTCATTGGAGGTTAGGAAAAGAATTCTCGCATGCTATATAGAGCCAGTTTTAACATACGGCTATGAATCCTGGCCAATAATTAACAAGCCGAACAATATCTTGAGGCCTGGAGATGTGGTTTGTTTACAGAAGAATCCTTATAATTCCTTGGACAACTAAAAAGAGCAACCCAGATGTTTTGAAAGAGGCAAATGCTCTGAGACAACTTATCACAAACATCAGAAAGCGACAGTCATCATTTTCTGGTCATGTTATGAGAAGAGGGAAAATGGAACATGTTGTGACCATTGGAAAGCTCTGGGGAAAGGCAGAAAGAGGAAAACAACGTAGGACGATTCTTTAGTCTTTTATCATGTCATGGAGGGGTGTCAGCATACGAACTGATACACGCAGTTGCAGATAGCAGATTGTGGAGAGGCATGATCGCTCACGCCAGGCGGCAAGACCCTATAAGATGAAAATTATTTCATGCACACATAAACACACGCATACACACATACATACACACACATACACGCATACATGCATGCATACACAGACACAGGCATACACACACATATATAGACACATAACACATATATACACAGATTAACATACACACACAATACATATGCACGCACATACACACATATATGCACATGCACGCATAAACAAATGATAGAAACTCCACACATACGTACCGCAAACCAAACAC
>CAJHNH020004029.1:0-34932 GCA_905116865.2 Candidula unifasciata | reverse complement strand
CAAGCTCAGTTTACGTTAGCGGACACGTTTAAACAAATTGGTTGTATGCTATGATTTGTTATTCTTGTTAATTGCTTTTTTTTCCATTACCAGTGTTTGTTTGACGGGTGGTCTAATAGACTTACTTTGATTCAGTACTAGACAGATTTATAGTAATTTGGCAAGTGAAAAATGAATGTATTGTATATTAATAATGGTTGCGTCTAATTGAGTTTAGAGCAAAACTTAATGAACAGAGCTGCTAAATTAGCAAAGAAAAGTGCAACTGAAGAACAACCTGACGTACCAGTCACTACAGTCACAAGCTGAAAAGAGAAGGCGAATAATAGAGATCACCGGAAACACGGATCAAGTCAGTGTTCTTGTCACCCCCAATCTATAAAAAAGTTCAACCATCCAAGTATTTGTCTCTGCCTCTCCATAGCTCTTTTCCCACCAGTCTTGCAAGTTGTAGCCAAGTTCTCGAGTCTGTTATTTCTCGTAACATGTCCCCTAAATTATTACGCCAAATTTCTCTAAGCTATCTTTTCTAAGCATCTTTTCTCTCGGTCTCCCTCTGCCTCTCATTCCCTCCAACTTTCCGACTGTCACAATGTATTCCGGTTTTCTCATTACATGACCGAAAAAGGTAGACTGTCTCTTTCTGATGTGGACAGTCAGTTTTCTTCGTGAGTCAGTTTCTATTAAGATATCTTCATTACTCTTTTTACCTGCATATAACAACAGCAAATTCAACGCTGCCTAACAATTGGGAAAGGGGAATGCAAAAACATCGATTTCGGCTGATACATTTGGATCAAATTAGTGCCGTCTCAAAACACGGGCATTACTAACTTTGATTGCTGACTTGAAAACAGTAGACATTTTCTCAGACCAGCAACTGTAAGATAAAAGCGGGGAATGACGTGTTTCCTGTACAGTAAAGCTGTTTGTTTTCCAGCCTCAGTCTCAATCGAATGTTCTTGATGTTCGATAATCACACAAATGAGATTTGCGGAAGTGGGAGTTTCAATTCAAGTCACGGCAGGAATTTGTAAATGGGTGTCTGTCTGTGGATTGAAGTGGGCGTCTATGTGGAATACAGTGGGCGACTATGTGGATTGAAGAGGACGTGTATGTGGATTTTATGAACATGGTTTTGCATGTTTAACTATACACTAGTACCTTGGGTCAAGAACTTAATTCGTTCTTTGACTTCGTACGCGAACCGAAGCTATTGATCTTGTTAAGGCCGTATAGGAGCACGTGTACAATTTGGAACATGAAAATTGATCATCACAGTCTGGTGAGAGTGATGCAGAGGGGACTGACGAGGGAATCTGGCTGATACTTGTCGCTCAGAGGAAAGGCGAGACGGACATGTAGTATGATTGTTAATGGCACCATTGTTATTGGATCTCTGCGTTGGCCGCTGAAGATGGAGACATAGCGCTTATGGAAATGCGCCGAGTGCCGTGGTGTAGGTTCTTGAATCAACTTAACTCAGGTATTGTTCCCGTTTAGAATCAATGTAAATTCCAGTTTTTCGATCTTCATGTCAACGCATGCCACTGCGAACATAGCCTCATTCTGCAAAGATTGAACAGGAAGAAATCGTTAGTGCAGAAGAAGTGGCAAATTCTGCCACATCCAGCCTCTAGTTCTGATTTGTCACCGTATGATTTTCCTTTGTTCGGACCTCTATGAAGAGCTTTCAAACAGCAATAATTTCTATAATAACTGTCCCATTTTGGGACGCAATTTTTGTTGTTGTTTTTCTTTTGAAGTCCCACCCGGCTGTCGTCAGGGGCCCTAAATATAACCTAACGGTTGAACGGGGGTTTCTAGGACTTGCACCTGGGTGATTCTCATCCGAATGGTGGCACTTTGTGTCATCGGGTGTTTATGGCTTGTTGTGCAATCCTGATAGGGTTGAACGTCACTCACTCCCTCAACAATTTGACACAGATGCAGACAATCTGAATGCTGTAAACACTTGGTTCAGTGAGCAACCACACTTCTCTTTTACAGACGGCATTCGCCCCCTTACCCAAACATTGGGATACTTACCTGAATGCCTACGGTGAATTCTTCTAACCAACTCACAGTGCATAATTCATTAAAAATAATGCGTTGTTTAATTATGCTACACCTGTTGATGTTTCTTTATGCTTTTTCAATAGAACCATTGGAAAAGGTTTCCATTGAATGCTCCTAGTATATGGCACCAGTATATAAACTAATCTTCCGTATTAATATTATAATAAATTATCTGTTACTACTGTTTTATAATTAGCCTTACCTTTGTTTATTATAACACAATTTTCCCTACCAAAATGTTCCTGTCATCATCATCATATAGCAGGTCATTTGCAGAACGTCGCTCTCATCACGGTCTGCCTGAAAGAAGCTCTGTCTCTCGCCAGCTGTCTCGCCTCATGTACTTTTATACTCAAGGAGTCACTTATATCCTGTGCCCATCTTTGTGTTGGTCGGCCCCTGCCCCTCCTTCCTGGTACCATGCCTTCTGCTATTATTTTTTTCCAATCCATCATAGTGCTTGATATGACCAAAATATTTCAGCTTCCGAGACAGGATGCTGTTTATCAGCCAATCTTCCTTGTTGTTCAGATCTTTCAAGATGTCAGTTTTTCTCATCTTTTCCGTCCAAGATATGTTCCTGTGCGTATTATAAATCATCCCGCACATTCCGTGGTTTTAACAGATTCTCACCAGCCATAGTGTTATAACACATTTTCCTGCTCCAGTGCTTTATAACGAGAGCCACCATGGTGTAGCAGCTAGACACTCGTTTGCGGATCCGAAGGTTGTGGGTTCAAATCCGAACAGAGCTAGACATTTTCTTTTTCAAAAATGATCTTGGTTCCTAGGTCGTAAGTAAGAAAGAAAAAGTAAAAAAGTTAAGATAGCTTCTCCTAGGTCGACTCAGTCTTAAATGGGTACCAGGTAAAGTCCAGGGAAGTGAAGGGAGCCAGCGTGATGCTGATCACATCCCCCAGCGAGTGCCTATTGTTGTATACAATATAGGCCTAGCCCTATATGCTTAATGCGTTTTAAGGCATGGATACGCGTTATTTTCTTAGGGCGTTACAATATATTCTTCACTGTCCACGTGTTACAAATGATTTTCTCCTACCTATAACCGATAAAGGGAATTGATCGGGACAATTCTGACAAGCAAGGAGATACAACATATTCTTCCTTTTCCGTATGTTATAAATGATTCTATCCTATCTAAATTATAACAGATGAAGGGAATTGATCGGGACAACAGTTCTGACAAGCAGCCAGACGTTAATAGAATCCAGTCGAGCCGTGAATCAAGTCCAATTCCGGGACTTGTCTATCGATTGTGGTTGACAATATTGGCTGCTTAGGCGGATATCGTGTTAGCCTGTCGAATGAAGTACGTAAAGCAAATGACCTTATTCACGCAACTGGCGCATCAGCACACGGTATTAAACCCGTATATTTTTAATGGACCAGCTGGGACTCGACGGGTTTTGGTCAACATTTAGCCGATCATCATGTTAATTAAACCCGTATTTTACATTCGAAAAGACAACTGACCTTAAGAGCAAAGTGTGCAGAGCAAGCCATGAGGAACCATGAAGGACCTGCTACTGATATTCGAGTTCATAATGGCAACCCACCTGATGCCAGTTCCTTTGCGGAGGTCTCCCTCTGCCCTATTCTCCAGATACTGTAATCACCATTTTCTAAAGGCCACTATGACGTTTCAATCAATCAGTCCTGATTGATTCGCGCCCAGAGGCACACAAGGCAGAGACAAACTGTCGCCACTCAGGTCGATTCCGATCTATCCTATCTCCAGTTTCATTCTTCGCGTATTCTTGAGTTCAGCCTCCAAGGTTCGCCTCCAAGTGCCTCTGGGCTTGCCTCTTCCTCGCTGTCCTTGTGGTATCCATTGCATTCCCTGTCTCTTCATTCTGAGGACCTGTCCAATCCACCTCCATCTTGGTTTTTTTGATTTCTAAATTTACATCTTCTAGGTATGTCTTTTGTCATAGAATTGCTGATGTTATCTCCCCATGCCTGGCTCTCCAGCGTAGTTGGCTAAACCGGATTGCGTGGAAACCAGGTGACGAACTCCTTATGGTCCGGGTTCAATCCCGGGGGTAGGCAGGAAAGCCACATTTCTCTCAGATTTACGGTATTTACAATGGAATCAAGGCCGAAAGGTTACGATATCCATAATACCGAGCCTAAGGGTTAACAACTCATGGCTTCTGGATACTAAAACAAACAATCTTCCCATGTGAACCAAAACAATTTTCTAAGAAATCTTCCCTCAAAACGTCTGAGCATGCTGTCTGTCTTTCTGTCTGTTTTATCATGACGTTTAACATTGCCAAAATAGTTCAGCTTCTGAGACATAATGCTGTTTATGAGCTAGTTCTCCCAGATGCTCAGATCATATAGAATGTCGGTTAGCTACTTCTTTTTATTCTATGGTTTCTATGAGTTTGCATTATTTGAGTTCACAAGCACCGATTTTTTTTTTTTTTTCAGTGATTGACTAGTTTGAAACAACAACTTCAACCCTCTTTTTGAATTCTAATACAGATTAACTCTTCATTTTATTAGGGCTATTAAAATGTAGGCAGTTCTTAGCAGTAGTATAAGGCCGCTGGTCTTGTTTAAAAAGAAACCATGGAGTGGAGAAATGAAAGAGATCATAGGAGACGTAAGATAGTAAACAATGATATATCCTGACCCTAATCACGTTGACTCTTTCATGCCATTGACATACATGGTGTATTGTCTTAAACAAACATACGTTATCGTTGAGAGTCAGCCCCAAAAATGTATACACGGTAGTCGCCCAGCAATGAAATGCATGCACATTTTCATAGAGGCTACTTGTTTAAAAACGTCATCATTACTTGACGTATTCCGCCATATTTAGATCGAATTTCGGAAGCTATAGACTATAGGTTGTATTCTGGTTTCGCCAAGTGTCTCAGTTAAAGTTGAAGTTAAAGTTGAGAAGATCGACTCCATTGCACCGGATTTTCTCCCATATAGCTCGGTCTGTTTCCGCAGAACGGCTAGCCGCCTGCTGACAGCGTCGCACCGATAACGAACCCCGTAGCTTCAGCGAATATTCGCAGGATTTCCGATAAATAGCACTCGGAAAACTGAAGGCGCAGCCGTGAAACGAACCCACGACCTTCACAGCGCGACGCTAACGGCTTGACCACAACGAGACGGAGACTCCGAGTGTCTGAGGCCAATCGGAATCACTTTGAGCACACGTAGTAACTGCAAACATCCCTTGTAAATTATATCATCTCGTAATGTATTTAAAGACCTCAAATATCTTACATGTAGATACATCTCAATACTGGGCGATTACTGTGTATACTTTCGTTTTTTTAGCTTACACTGTGCACCTTCTATATTATATATAATATTTGTGAGTTACAACCCTTGACGTTCACAGCTTTTTCTGTTTGTGTCTATTTCCGGTGGTCACATACGTGTCAGAGATTCAACTAGCTAGAACAGCTATGTGATTTCTCTTGCAGATATTTAAGTTAAGTAAAGATTATGTATTCTGGTTCGTATTTGTGGTACCGTATATCAATGTAGTGTGCTGACGAAGGCTCTCTAGCGGCAACGTTCACTTGTTGTTTATGTTTCGGATAATACAAAGCTTATTAGTCCTACTTTTCGTTGGGTTTAACATCATTTCACTATAAAATTACAAACTATTTGTCACGTAGTCAAAATCAAACGACATTAAACATATTTAAAACACATTAAACGTAATCCTGAATGCTGCATGTAATAATGTATATAAGGGGCAACCCTAGTAAAGGCACGTGACGACAACTGTCATATGCCACAGATAAAGACTGTAATTGTTTCTTACAGTTTCTATTGCCACAAAAAAATTTATTATTTTATTGTATATTATAACTGTTTTCTATTTAATAATTTTACGCTACGCTGTTTTCTGCCCCAAACATAGCGAAAGGATCGCTCTCTGTATGCTTGCGCCAGTCTTGCAGAAACTGTATGAAAGATACCGGTTGTATTACTCTCAACAGCTAAGCGACGAGGAGGAAAATATCACGTGATACCACATCTCAAGTATAATCATACAAAACGTTACGTGCTGACGCTTACACATGCGAATTGATCGCTGCTGGCTCTGTGCGTACATGGGTGGATAGGTGTGTGGGTCGAAAATAGATTTTGGCAAATATTGTGTGTGGAAAAGGAGGAAAAAAGGGGAGGGGGGTAAGAGAAAAGTGGGTAAACAGATGAGTGGATGGCTGGCTTGATGGATGGATTAAATAGGGAGACGTGCAGGTGCTGGCGTACTATGTCCATATATTCATGGACATAAAAGCATATGCCGGTGTGGTGGGTAATGAATAGACCGACAGATTTGCTGAATCTTCACCACTGGATGGTGAAATGATACAGGACAAGGCAGACGTGGTCAAAGCTATTTGGGAACAAGCAAAGGAATCAGCAGAAAAACAAGAATATTATGCTCTGGAGAAAATAAAGCAGAGGGTCTGAACGGCTCACTACATTCAGAGGAAAGGCAAGACAGACGTATAACCAGATTGTGACAGTATTGGAACTCTGCGCTGGCTGCTGAAGATGAGGACGGTGAACGCATGGTAATGCCCCGAGTGCTGTGATGTAAGTTCTTGACTCAGTTTAACTCAGCTCAAAAGCATATGTAAGAGCAATGCCCACACATTTATGTACATTTATGTCTATATGGGAACAAACGAGTACATATATATAACTCAGCCATACACACACAGAGACACACGAACAACGACCCGGGTATAATCATCAGTAAATCCGCACGCACATATCAGTAAAATGTCGACATACATGTCAACGAAGACATCTTTTCATTGAGGGTTCCTAGGTGGTTGTGTTCTTAGTAGGCTTGTTTCCATAGCGAGGTGACATCTGGAGGTGACAGGTTCGATTCCCGGCACGGTAACCATAGCTTTCGATTGTTATGTAGTCTAGTGTGTTCTTCTAGCTTTCTAATTTTTTTTCTTTGAGTGCCGATCAATACATTGTCTCTTTGTTAATTATACATATCAGTAAAAGACACATACCCACACACGCTCAGGCATAGCTGCCAATTAGTGCCTTTATATACCACTTCTGCAGTGTAGGTAGGGCGGTCTTTGAGCCTGAGAATTTTAGGCCGCATGTCTAGTACTATCGCCACGACTGACTGTGCAGGTAAGAATTTCATTTTTTTCCCCGACAGAAACAAATCCCCAGCCTTACCAAGAATTCGAACCCGGGCCTCTAGCATGAGAGCCCAGCTTTCCAACCGTTCGGTCAGCCGTTCCAGTACGCACAGCATATTATTAAAATGCAGCTGCGACTACATTCCCTGGAATTCATGGCGACGCTGTGCTTGTACCGAGCTGTACCTGAACCCTGCTGTACCTATACCCAGCTGTACCTAGCTGTACTTGTACCCAGCTGTACTTGTACCCAGCTGTACCTGTACCCAGCTGTACCTAACCCCAGCTGTACCTGTACCCAGCTGTACCTAACCCCAGCTGTACCTGTACCAAGCTGTACCTGTACCCAACTGTACCTAACCACAGCTGTACCTGCACCCAGATGTACCAGTACCTAGCTGTACCTGTACCCAGCTGTACCTGTACCCAGCTGTACCTAACCCCAGCTGTACCGCACCCAGCTTTACCTGTACCCAGCTGTACCTGTACCCAGCTGTACCTGTACCCAGCTGTACCTGCACCCAGCTGTACCTGTACCTAGCTGTACCTGTACCTAGCTGTACCTGTAACCAGCTGTACCTGTACCCAGCTGTACCTGTACCCAGCTGTACATGTACCCAGCTGTACCTGTACCCAGCTGTACCTAAACCCTGCTGTACCTGTACCCAGCTGTACCTGTACCCAACTGTACCTGCACACAGCTGTACCTGCACCTAGCTATACCTGCACCCAGCTGAAACCCATCATCCACCATCAGGTCTCCGCGTATCTGAGTGAGCCACGCAACATTTTCACGAGATATTGATATCGATTTTGTGAGCAGGGCAGACAAGAACAAACCACATACATTCTTTTTCGCTTAGTCGTCGGATACATACTGCTCTGGTTCACCCCACACTGTTAGTGCCTTGCATGTTCAGACCAAGTGGTCATGTTATGGAGACTCACTGGAAATCTCCACGTATATGACAACACAAGGAAGAATCTCCCGTTATTTACACTACAAAATTTTTTTTTCTCTTTCTTCCTACTGCGACTAATGAGTGAGTGAGTGAGAGAGAGAGAGAGAGAGAGAGAGAGAGAGAGAGAGAGAGAGAGAGAGAGAGAGAGAGAGAGAGAGTGGTGTTGTATGTGGTGTTGTATGTGGTGGGGTGTCTGTGTGTGGTGTGTGTTGTGGAATGGTGTGTGGTGAGATAAAGAAGAAGGAGATAAGGAAGAGGAGAAAAAGAAGGAGGAAAAAGAGAAGGAAGAGTAGGAGGAGAAGAAGAGGCAAAAGAAAAAGATGATGATGATGATGATGATGAAGAAGAAGAAGAAGAAGAAGAAGAAGAAGAAGAAGAAGAAGAAGAAGAAGAAGAAGAAGAAGAAGAAGAAGAAGAAGAAGAAGAAGAAGAAGAAGAAGAAGAAGAAGAAGAAAAAGATGAAAGAAGAAGAAGTAAAAAGAACAAAAAAAGAAGAAGAAACAAGAAGAAAAAAGTAGAAAAAGAAGAAAAAGAAAAAGAAAAAGAAGAAGAAGAAAAAGAAAAAGAAGAAGAAGAAGAAGAAGAAGAAGAAGAAGAAGAAGAAAACGAAAAAGAGAAATAGAAGAAAAAGAAAAAGTCTTATCATGTTGATATATTACAGACCCGTCTATGCTCGTGGGCGACGTAGTCCTAACACGCTGGCTGCCTTTGCGTCTTCTTCGCTTTCACCGGCTGTAAACTCTGACGGGAAGTTCTGGTTGTTTGTCCACTTCTGGACTGCAGTCCTGTTCCAGAACCTGAGTGTTGCGTGTGCATCAGTTTTACAGATCTGACTCAATTGTATGCAGACTGCTGGTTCCTTGCCTCTCAGGCAGATGCACTCCGACTTTGAAGGAAGCTGCCCATTAGTCGACTCTTACGACATGCTTTTGGGAACCCCGAAACCCACACGAGGATGCATTTAAGTAAAATTAAGTAAAGAACTCTCTTCCACGCCTTGAGATGCACTAGGCATGTAGGGCTAGACTTGCATTGTATAGACCAATCGGTACTTGTTGGATGATATGGTCAACATAACGCCGTTTGCCTTTACTTCCCATGACAGAATCTGGTACCCAATTGAAGCTGAGTCGACCTGGGAGCCAAGGTCATTTTTTTTAAGGAAAAAAAAAGCTTGCTCTATCAAGACCTGTACCCACGGCCTTCCGATCCACACGCGAGCATCTAGTCGCTACACTATAGCAGATCCCAGTTCTGACTGCCTTTACTTTCTAGGATATTTTTCTTTTTGTTTACTTGAAACTGGATTGTCCTGGCAGCGCAAATATGTTTAAATCCACCATAATAAGGATTCGAATGCAAAAACACCAGGCGGACAAACCAGATTTTTGCTACTGTGTGACCAAAAGACATTAATTTCTATTTTCGGGCAGTCAGATTCGATTTGGATGCAAAGTAACGACCCCAGTACAATGCCAACCTGTTTATGAAGTCCAGCCAAGATCTAATCCTGTACTGGACAGTTCCTTCATTTGCATATTCAAATTTTATTATCGCCTTACGCTTTTTCCGCACCGTCGGCGTTTGTGGCTTACGGGTTGTGACCGTGGGGGGGGGGGGGGGGGGGGGGGGGGGGGGGGGGGGGGGGGGGGGGGGGGGGGGGGGGGGGGGGGGGGGGGGGGGGGGGGGGGGGTGGGGGGGGGGGGGGGGGGGGGGGGGGGGGCTTCAAATAACGAAAAATTGCACCCCACAGGGGGACGACATGGATAGTCAATGTTAATTGTCCGTAGGTTAGCCTTTTATAATGTCCATGTCTGGCACTGGTAGCACAATGTGGATATAAATATGCAGTTTATAATCTGTTTCTTGGCGCTCATTCTTATGTTTGTATGTCTTAAAAAAGGGGCCAGTTGGTATTTAAGTGCACTGTATTGGGGCACCACTATATTAGGGCACCGCTATATTGGAGCACCGCTATATTAGGGCCCTGCTATATTGGGGCACCGCTATATTAGAGCCCTGCTATATTGGGGCACCACTATGTTTGGGCACCGCTATATTGGAGCACCGCTATATTAGGGCCCTGCTATATTGGGGCACCGCTATATTAGGGCCCTGCTATATTGGGGCACCGCTATATTAGGGCCCTGCTATATTGGGGCACCACTATGTTTGGGCACCGCTATATTGGAGCACTGCTAGATTGGGGCACCGCTTTTTTAGGCACCGCTTCATTGTGCACCGCTATATTGGGGCACCGCTTTATTCGGGCACCACTATATTGGTACATTGCTATATTGGGGTACCGCTATATTGGGGCACTACTATATTGGGATACTACTATATTGGGACACCACTATATTGGGACACCACTATTTTGTGGCACTGCTATATTGGGGCACTGTAAAGCGGTTACAGAGTCCACTGAGGCTGCTTTTGCTACTGCTCTACTTATTTCCTTTTTTTTTTTATTGCCATCATCATCACAAAAGCTATACAGTCAATTGCTTGTCTTTAACCTGACGCTTTCACACCAGTCCCAGCATTTGATTTGTGTGGTTTTACTAGACAATATTAGGTTCAGTAGTTTGCCTTTGCCTTTTAAACGATTATGTCGAAATGGAACTGTATGAAAAGGTTGCGGCATTAGAAAGGTTGAGAACCTCTGGTCTAGAGGCCCGTTTTTATTGATTTTGTCTAGCACAACCGACTATGGAAACCAGCGTGAATCTCTAGATTTATGTGCCTCGGGTATACACAGCTGTCTGCTTCAAACTACTGCATGTGGCTATATATATGTTATGTATGTTTGTGTTTGAGTGATATATACATGTATGTATTATATGTTCATTTGCGTATTCATACATGAAGCTTATGCGCCCATGTATGTGTCTGCGTGCCGTGCTCGCTCGTGGGTGTATGTATGTATGTCTGTTTTTATGTCTGTATTTATGTAGGCGTGTTTGCAGACAAGCACGCACGGACGTTCGACGTAGGTGTAAGTATTTGGCAATGTTAAAAATTTGATGCATGGATAGATGGATTTCTTGTGTATCTATATATGTGTCTGCCAGTACACAGGGTTGCATATTGTTAATTATAATTTTACACGCACTCACAAACATAGACACATATACTTATTCTGCACTTTATATCTACATAAATGTATGTTTTTACACACACACACACACACACATACACACACACACACCCACACACACACCCACACACACACACACACACCCACACCCCCCCCCCCACACACACACATATATAAGCTCTGTTCATGATCTGAACCCGCGGCCTTATGATCTGCAGGCGAGCGTCTAACCGCTACACCACAGCTCAGGCCAAACTTGAAGGGATCCTTTTCTACGCCTTCAGACATATTGGGCATATAAGGCAAGGCGTATATTTTGTAGACCAGTCGGCACTCCGTGGGTAATGCAGTCAACATCTCGGCCATCGCTTTCACTTCCCGGGACTTTATTTGGTACATATGTAAGGCTGGACCGACTTGACAGCCTAGATCATTTTAAAAAAAAGTTCGGCTTTGTCAGGATATGAACTCGCGACCTAATGATCTGCAGGCGAGCATCTAGCCGCTACACCACGGCGTCCTGAATGCTACAACTGAGACCATGAAATCTGCTGGGAAGAAAAGCTGGCCGGAGTGATGTTGAATGAGTCACTCACCAGGTGCCAGTTTGGTCCATACAAATATGGATCAAGAACAACATGCCCAAAGCACCAATAGATTCAACAGGGTCATCTCCTTCGCTTTCCTTTATTAAACACAAAGTCGGCCACCTTTACTTCCCAGGGCTTTAACTTGCACCCGTTTAAGGCTGAACTTACCAGGGAAGCAAGCTATTCCGGTTCCTTAGGATTTGAAACCGTGATCTTTGGATCCCCAGACAAGTGTCTAACCGCTACGACACGAGGTTACAAGGTTACAAGGCAGATGTGGTCGGAGCCCTTTGAGAACAAGTAAAGAAGTCAGAAAAGAAACAAGATAATCGTGTACAGGAGAGAATGATGCACGTGGGTGTGACTAGAAGATTCGGCTGGCGCACTACTCTCAGAGGAAAAGCAAGACGGGCACACAACCAGGCTACGACCGGCACCATTAGTATTAGAACTCTCCGCTGGCTGCTGAGGATGGGGACGGAGCGCGTATGGGGATGCCCCGAGTGCTGGGATGTTAATTCTTGACTCGTTTCAACTAAAGACGAGGGCTACTGTGTAAGGCTGTACGACACAATTTTTTTTTTGACTAAAAAAAAAAAAAATGCAGAGAAAGGACAGACTTTTGAGCATCAGTTTCAGTTAGTATGGATCTTACGGCCCCCTGACCGGTTCCAACGCCCCACAAATTTTAATAACCAAGCTATCGCCACCTAAATTGTCACAGCTTTATGTTAAAAAGTAAACTACCCCTTTCTGCTCATTTAGGCGTAGATCCTATTGGGTATATAGGGCTAGACCTATATTTTATAGACCAATCGGCACAAGATGAGTGATGTGGTCAGCATCACGCCGGCCGCCTTAACTTCCCGGGACTGCACCCGGTACCCACTCAAGTCTGGCCCTGTCAGAAGCCGAAGCCACGACCTTCTAGCCAGCAGGCGGGAAACTGTCTCCACACCATGGCGACTCCCACAGCTTTTTGTTAGCAATATTTATTTATTTATATTTATAAAAAGGCATGACACCCTTTTAGAAAAACCGTTTTGAATAGAAAGATCAAAGGACAAAAAGCAGACAGTGGTACAAGTGGGAGGGCAAAATCAAGACATGTACGAAAGAATTTACAACAGAGTCAACAGTGTGTCTCAGAGATCTATTGCAAACCTTAATTGTTTCGACGGCGTCTTCGTGACTGATATTTTTTCGTAACATTGTTCTTCCTCTCCTTGTTAAAGCATCGGTTTAAAATACTTTCCCTGTAGAAAAAAAGAAAAAAAAAAAAACCGCCCCTTGATAATCTGCGTAAAATAAAACGTGTTTGGGTAAATCACTATCGTGATTTTACATTACCATATTAATCTCAAAAGTGCGGCTTTTATGCAACCAGTATCAATTCGCCAGTATTATGCCGATACACTTGGCTTGCTAGAAACAATTGACTTTATAATACCAGCTGTCACATCCATCACGCAGAGAACAGATTTGATTCTGCTAATGCACGATCCAAGTTTTCATAAAAACATCAGCGGCGTCGACATCAAGAAACCTTTGAGGAGAAGGGGCCCTGAAAGGGTCAAAACATTCGTTAGATGCAGTCATAGTTAATTAGTAAAGTAAAAGTGAAGAATCATTTTGCTCGTCTTCAGACGTTTTGGGTATATAGGGCGAGACAATCTTTTCTTTTTTTAAGTCAGGCACACGGTGGGTGATGTGATAAACATCGTGCCGGATCATAGTAATTATTATTATTATTGTTATTAAGTAAGTAAGTGAAAAAAAAAAGTAAAGATGCCTTTTTACGCCTTAGACGCATCTGGTATTTGGGAAGAGCACCCATAATTTTACAAACCAAACGGCATTAGGTGGGTAATGTAGTCAGCATTACGCCGTCCGTCTTTGCTTCACCAGGACAGCCATCCTGGTACCCATTTAGGGCTGGGTCGACCTGCGACGCCCCATACCATGATAAAAATCCACGCAGCCAGCAGTGGGTTTGGATCGCGGTACGTTGGAATTACGAGGCGGACTGGCAACTCCTAAGCCAGATATATATATGTATAGGTTAGTTGCGTATCTTTTACAGTACGTTGCAGAACCAACCCCAACAGCCCCTGACTGCTTGGTGGATTTTCTAGGCAAACTTACATGCAGTAGTTTGCCATTGCTTCTAGACGGTCGGCTTTCTTGATACCACTGTCGAAACCAACGCAGGGTGCATGGCCCGCAGCTAGGATCAAACCCGGTATCTAGGCTTACGAAGCGTTTGCAACGACTTAGCCACAGAGCCGACTATATATATATATATATATATATATATATATATATATATATATATATATATATATATGTGTGTGTGTGTGTGTGTGTGTGTGTGTGTATTATGTGTATGGGAAAGGGGCTTAAATATGTTCTGGGGGCCTCAGTGTGCCCTGTCCTCCCTCCACCAAGGTTCGGCGCCTCTTAATAACTGCAAGCAGACGGCACTGGGAAGTGTTGTTTTGATATTAGTTTATGTATTCACAACTACTGGACTTAAATTTGCCTAGAAACACCACAGAACAGCCAGGAGCTATTAGGGTTGGTTCTGCAACGTACTGTAAAGGATATGCAACTAACTTTATGTATACACTGAAACTCCTAACTTCTTTAATCTAGTCAGTTTCATTAAACAGCTCTTGGTTTACATTTGACGTTGCTAACATATGCAACGAATTTTGAATGTTGAATTAAAAATCGATAGCACTCAGAACACTCCGATAAGTGCTCAGTCCCCATCTCCAGCAGCCAGCGAAAAGTTCCAATTCCGATGGTACCAGTAACCATCTGATTGTATATCCGTCTCATCTTCCCCCTGAATGTTGAGTGTCAGTAACTCCACACAGTGCCATTCTCCTTAGACGGTAATGATCTAGCTACTCCTCCGCTTTGTTCACTCACTCTAAAAGGGCGCTCACTAATATCTAACTTGTCATTCATCAGTTCACCACAAGGTGGTGCGGAGCTCACCAGTCTATCTGTCTGCTAATTTCCCAACACATCGGCATCACCTGGAGAAAGTATCCAAAAGATGCTAGCCATCCGGGACCTCTGTCACTCTGCACGAAGCTTGCCTCCTTTCACCTTTCTCAACATACTCTGTGAACATATACAAAGATAATCTATGTTAAGTTAAAACACATTTCTTATAAACTGAAACATTTCTGTGCAGCCTCTCATATTTCTGTCGAGGAAGTCTACGTGGTTTCGAGGCAAGGTGTGCGCCTCAAATGATAGAGGTTCCAGGTTCAATCTCCGGTAAGAGCTGGGATTTCTTTTCACTAGGACTTAGATTTCTAGTAATTCCCCCTGGTCTTTGGGCAGTGAGATCGGACCCCCTTGTGCATTGTTGAGCACGTGAAAAAATCCCTTGGCAGTTTGAAATCAAAAAGAGTAGCCTAGTGGCGTTGCCCGGGCAACATTTTGAGTTAAAAATCGACCCAAAGTATTCAGGATCCTCGCCGGTGCTACAGAGCCTGTGCATTGTGCTGAGCTTCTCCGGACTCAGCAGAAGAAGATCGGAGCACTTATGGGTTACTACCCGTGAACCATGATGTTGTTCCGTTGTTCTAACGTCAAAGCTCAACCCTCACATTTCTATCTGCCAAAATGACCGACAACCGTATAACAGCTGATGCTCTGAAAGTTATTTCATTCAGTTAGGTTTTGCTTATGCTAATTCCTTATTTCTGGACTGGAAGTTAAAAGGTGCCGTCGCCCAGCTACTGAAAACAGTGCGTCACTGTGATCTATTGTTTTATGTGGAATTTTGTGTATGTGTGTGTGTGCCTGTGGTGTGTTGTTACGTGCACTAAAATGATGGGTGGCCGATTAAATTTAGAATAGAGTGTGCTTACTTTTGAATGTTTGCGCCAAAGTGAGCTGCAATTCTGGTGTCACCATGTTAGTGTTGGCACATCTGACACCTGCCTGTCGTATGAATACTTTGCGCATGCAAGCTTCAAGATTAGTCTAGGACTAACACATCTTTCACTAGTTTTCAAATGGATCAGTGAAGGACATTGTGTAGGATCTCTACTGTCACAGAAAAGGGAGCGGTTATGGGGTGGACTGTCTGCAGTGATATTGGAATCTGATTAGCAACTAGCTGCTAACATTTCTTATAAGCTTATAAACAATAAACCTTAACAAATACACATTCATACATAATTCTTAGAAAATAAAAACAAAGTAGATAAACATTTTACGTTCTTGAATATTCGTCAGATATAACACGACTGGCAGTCACTGTGACGCTTAAAGCATGAAGAGAAAGAACAGACTGAATAAATCATCATATACTTTTGCTGTTTATATGTTAACACAGGGCTCGCCTCCTAATCCTCTATTTAGTTCTATCTTCTGCAATCCTTTGGATATGGTCTATAGACGTAGGGCCACGGATAATAAATAAGGAGAACTGATAGGGAAAAAGGTGCCGGTACGCATCATAAATCTCTATTACAGTAGCAGTGAAACAAAAGAATGTCTAAAAATGGTAGTGGTACTGCGTATAGTTGAGTTGAGGTTAGTTGCGTATCCTTTACAGGACGTTGGAGAACCAACCCCAGCAGCCCCTGGCTGTTGTGTGGATTTTCTAGGCAAATTTACGTCCAGTAGTTTGCCATTTCTCTCTGGACGGTCGGCTTTCTTGATACCACTGTCGAAACCAACGCAAGGCGCATGGCCCACAGCTGGGATCGAACCCGGCATCCCGGCATTAGGAAGCGTTCGCATCGACTGAGCACAGAGCCGACGTATAGTTAAGTACTGCCAGAAAAAAAAAAAAAAAAAGCCAAGCTTCCGTTGCCTACTATGGAATCTATACTGCATTTCCGGCGTTTCTTATCGACAGCGAATTTGTCTTTCCATCCGGCTCGCTAGCACAGTTGGCTAAACCTGACTGCGCGGCGACCGGGTGACGAACTCATTGTCCGAGTTCACGCCCGGGGGTAGGCAGAAAAGCCAAATTTCTCCTAGATTTACTATCTGTCACGGAATCAAAGCCGAAGGGTTGCGATATTCAAAGTACCGAGCCAAAGGGTTACCAACTCATGGTTTCTGGATATTTGAAATAAAAAAAAAAAAAAAAAAATAGCAGTGGTCTTTCCATTTAATTATAGGGTATTGGTTACACCCCCTTCTTAACATATATGCTGGAACTATTGTTTGAAATGCAGCTAGTGATGAGGCCTGTGACAGCTTAAAACTATTTGCAACTGGAGGAAAATATGTTTTAAAACTCAGATATGTTGAATTGGTTGGCCCAAAGTTTCAAACGCAAGGCGCTAGTCAGGTACATTAGAGGACCAAGGGACAGTAGAGTAATAGAAGCAGTCAAATTGTTGGGGGAAAGTGGGGGGGGGGGGGGCGGTGGGAGTTGTAGAAGCCTGATAAACAAGTCTTCTCATAGTGGGCGCTAACGCCCCTCTCCTTGTGGCGCTGATACTATTGAGGGGGCGGTAGCTTCGTCGGTCAGATTTGAGGGGTCGTGGAAAGACCCAGTGGAGGTTAGGGCCTCAGGTGCAGTTAGGGACAATGACCAGATAGACATGGCCAATGAGACACCTTTTTTTGGGGGGTGCCTAGTTGACCATGTATCTTAGTGCACTTGTATTCATGGCGAGGCGCAGACGCCGTCTGGAGGGGACAGGTTCAATTCCCGGCACGGTAACTATAGCTTTCGATTTTTATGTTGTCTAGTGTGTTCATCTATCTTTCTACTTCTTTCTATGAGTGCCGTTCACAATACTTTCTGTTACTTGATTAATCCAGATATACGACAGCGGTGAAGATACAGACTAAGAGGAAAAGGGCAGAATACGGACAGTAAATCTAGTATTTATATAAATCCTGCACTCGATAACATTCTTAAGTTATGTCATTTATAACTTTCAGTGAATGTTGAAGAATTACTAAATGTTGACTATAAAGTGTGATAAATTCAAGAAAGGGTAAAGTAAAGTAAAAAGTAAAGATCCCTTTTCACGCCTTAGGCGCATCGGGCATATGGGAAGAGCGTCCCATATTTTTACAGACCAATCTGCACTAGGTGGGTAATGTGATCAGCATTACGCCGGCCGTCTTTACTTCCTCAGGACAGCCATCCTGGTACCCATTTTAGGCTGGGTCGACCTGCGACGCCCCATAAGTTAGTTGCGTATTTTTTGGCCTTTGTGGTTTTTCTAGGCAAATTTACATCCAGTAGTTAGCCATTGTCGGCTCTGTGGCTAAGTCGACGCGAACGCTTCGTAATGCCATAATGCCGGGTTCGATCCTAGCTGCTGGCCATGGGCCTTGCGATGGTTTCGACAGTGGTATCAAGAAAGCCGACCGTCTAGAAAGCAATGGCAAACTACTGGAAGTAAATTTGCCTAGAAAAACCACGCAACAGCCAGGGACTGTTGGAGTTGGTTCTGCAACGTCCTGTAAAGGATACGCAACTTACCTAGTTAGCCATTGCTTTCTGGACAGGCGGCTTTTCGATACCACTGTCGAAACCAATGCAAGGCGCATGACCCGCAGTTGGGATCGAACCCGAATCCCTCCAATACTGCCTGGCGCAGACTGGAATTCAAAACCTTCTCGTCAGCGGAGAAACGTCTACCCATTAGCCTACCGTGGCTCATTCACAAGAAACAAATATTGAACAATGCTCCTCTTTGTCAGTGATAACCTAATGGAGTGTGAATAATGCATGGCTGCAGTTATTCTGACAATCATCAATTATGAACTTCACGATACTGGGCGGGTTAGAAGTTTCTATACCATGTCTAAAAATGTATGGAGTCCAGCTGCGGGACTTGATCAATTGTCCTGGTATCAGTGGCGCCATGTCTAGAGAAAATCACAAAATATGATGAATGGGCAATGTATTGTTACAGAGCTGGGTTTTTAGTATGTGGGTAAGAGGGCTGCCTGGTCTCGAGACATGGTGTCCGCCTTGAGTGTTATAGAGGTTCCGGATTCAATCCCCTTTGAGGGCTGGGATTTTTTTCACGTGGACATGAACTTCTAGTAATTTTTCCCTGGTCTCTGGGTAGTAAGATCGGACGCCCGTGTGCTTTTTTTGCGCACGCAAACAAATCCCTTGGCATCTAGAAATAAAAAAGAGGAGCCTAACGGCGCTGCCCGGGCAAAATTTGGAGTTAAAAATCTACCCAAAGTATTTTAGTATCCTCGCCGGAGCTACAGAGCCTGTGCACTATGCTGAGTTTCTTTGGACTCACATTTTAGTTAGAAGAAGAACGGAGCACTTATGAGTTAATACCTGTGTGCCATGATTTTGATCCGTTGTTCAAACTTCAAACCTAGTATGTGGGTATTCAGGTGTAGGACAAGTAGCGTGTGCTTTCCGCTTAATCTTAAAACAAAAAAGAAAAAATATTGGGATTACTTTTCATACCATTGGTGTATTAGGTTTATGGTGCAAGACACATATTTTAAGGAGAAATCGGGGCTCAAAGATACCAATAGCGTTGAATGGATAATGAGAAACAACAATTATCTTCAGTGCACATTGGTCGTCCATAAGCGATCGGATCCTATCTAGTGTATATCGTCAGCTTGTGGTCACTAATAACCCCCTCTCTGTTTTGGTAAACGATCTTTTTTGGCTACCTTTTTAGTGTTTAGATCTGGCAGTACCTTTTTTTTGATAAGAAGTTATTTCTTATAGTTTTGTTCAATGTTGCTGATTCACCATCGTCTTCTTAATCATCTATTCGTCCTGCCTCAAATGTCGATGTTTTCAGTGCTCTCACACTGAAAACATCGGCTCGGTCCATTGCTTGTCATTCACATACCATGACCCTACCAGCAAGCAAGTCCGTTTGTTCTTTCCCTCTAACTTCAAAGTGCCCTGGCACAAAAATTAAACTGGTTCCTGTCAGAGACTCCAACCTTTGTCTTCGAATCCATCCTGCCTCGATCTTCATTAGTATGCTCATGAAATCACACAGAAAGCATGCAATGGGCCAAATGTTGTGCTTGTAGTCACTTCGTTACTTTTGTTACCGCCATCACTTGCTTGGTCAAAGGCTGCTTTTAGTTGAAGCAAAAAATCACTGCTAATTGGTTTTGCAGC
Source organism: Candidula unifasciata (assembly GCA_905116865.2). Taxonomy (NCBI): domain Eukaryota; kingdom Metazoa; phylum Mollusca; class Gastropoda; order Stylommatophora; family Geomitridae; genus Candidula; species Candidula unifasciata. The sequence continues at coordinate 14,896 of CAJHNH020004029.1, read as the reverse complement.
TCTTCCTCGAACCAGAACCATGAAAGTCTATAAGCGTTGTTTATGTGTGGCAACGAATCAATCGGCGTAAATAACTGCGACTCAGTCAGCAGAATTCTTAAGAAATATTTCTCTAACTTCAGCCAACAAATCTCGTATTAGGGCTTCGTTAGGACGTCGCCTTCTCCTAGACTATTTATTTCTCATCTAAGTGTCTTTTTAGTGTTTCACTAATTCAGTTTTATTCCTCTCGATGCCCAATATCGCTGTTTTCTTTGTCTTATAACCGTTGAGTCTATGGTTGTGCAGACTATTCTCTTTTCTCAGCGCCTTTTTTTTGCCAGTTCATTTTTATGAAACAGAATGTTGGAGAAATACCAGAAAGGATGTGTACTTCCACTACACATGTCGACGTAGAGTTATCAATATTTTCTGTCCAGATACAATCTCAAACTCTTAACTACTTCAAGTCACAAATCAAGAAACTCTATAAAGTGCGATAACCAAGAGACGATGGAAATGGCATTGTCATGTTATGAGAATGAATCCTGACATACCAGCCAAAAACAGCTCTCGCTTGGACACCAGAGGGAAAAATAACAACACATGGGGAACTCCCATTAGTGCTCAGCTCCCATCTTCAGCAACAAGCGAAGGGTTTCAATTCCGATGGTCCCAGTAACCGTGTGATTGTAAATCCGTCTCATCCGTCTCATCCTTCTCCTGAGTGTTATGCGTCGGCAAGATCCCATGGGAACTCCTCGCGGCACCATTCTGCGTAGACCATAATCATTACTCGCACTGTTTACTAGCTGCCAAAGGTCCCTGACAATATCTAACTTCGAACGATGGAAAGGGAACTGAGTGCTGTATCTCTGACATGGAAGACCGTATTGAAGATTGCATGGAATAGGAAGGCATGGAAAGTCCTCTCTAAAACCTTATGAGTCACTAGGTGTAAACATAATTGAAGATGATGATTGAATGTGCTAAGGCATTAAAAGTAATTATACAGAAGGGCTTTGAATTAAAACCTTGACAGTGTGATAGATATTACACTAACCATGAAATTGTCTTGTAACCTATCTATAGTTTGCTGGCGGTGCCAAGAGTGTTAAGCACGTGACAACACGTGGGATTTCGGGCGTGTAGTCTTGTCGGCTTATTTTTTTAGATACCTCTGTAGACTATCTGCCCACTTTAAATAAAGCAGTCGACATCATACCTGCTGCCTTTACTTTCAGGACATTTCCAAGTGGGAGCTGGCGTCATTTAATGTCTATACGCTAGTCAACTTTCCCGAAGGTCTTAGCTCGCCATGTCTGGCAGTTCGTTGTCTTCTGTTTTAAGTCTTGGATGTTTATTAGGACCGTGGTTGAGCCTTTTAAGATGATGGTTCTACGCAGGATCTCTCTTGGTTTTTTTTCCCCTTCCGGTGTCCAAATGAGGGTTTGATGGGGTAGTCCGGCACCTTCTTGTGAATACCTTATGTCTTATCCATTCTAAGTTCATGGCCGGTGTAGTTTCAGCTGCTCTTTTGTATAAAACTGGATACATTTTCTTTCTTGGTCTTTGTCCTATTTGCGTATTGGATCTGAAATCTGTTTAGTGAAGATTCAGTATTCTTCTAGGAGATCTGTTCTTAAAATTGTCTAATTTTTTCTATCTGGAGCTACCGTCGCTTTCAAACTCTTGCTTTCATAAGCTGGTGGCTTTCATAAGCTGGATGCTTTCAAACGCTGGTTGCTTTCATATTCTGGTTGCCCTTATAAGCTGGTTGCTTTTATAAGCTGGTTGCTTTCATAAGCTGGTTGCTTTCATAAGCTGATTGCTTTCATAAGCTGGTTGCTTTCATATGCTGGTTGATTTCATCTGCTGGTTGCTTTCATAAGCTGGTTGCTTTCATATGCTGGTTGCTTTCATCTGCTGGTTGCTTTCATAAGCTGGTTGCTTTCATATGCTGGTTGCTTTCATCTGCTGGTTGCTTTCATAAGCTGGTTGCTTTCATAAGCTGGTTGCTTTCATAAGCTGGTTGCTTTCATATGCTGGTTGCTTTCATAAGCTGGTTGCTTTCATAAGCTGGTTGCTTTCATATGCTGGTTGCTTTCATCTGCTGGTTGCTTTCATAAGCTGGTTGCTTTCATAAGCTGGTTGCTTTCATAAGCTGGTTGCTTTCATCTGCTGGTTGCTTTCATAAGCTGGTTGCTTTCATAAGCTGGTTGCTTTCATCTGCTGGTTGCTTTCATAAGCTGGTTGCTTTCATAAGCTGGTTGCTTTCATCTGCTGGTTGCTTTCATAAGCTGGTTGCTTTCATAAGCTGGTTGCTTTCATCTGCTGGTTGCTTTCATAAGCTGGTTGCTTTCATAAGCTGGTTGCTTTCATAAGCTGGTTGCTTTCATCTGCTGGTTGCTTTCATAAGCTGGTTGCTTTCATAAGCTGGTTGCTTTCATAAGCTGGTTGCTTTCATATGCTGGTTGCTTTCATAAGATGGTTGCTTTCATAAGCTGGTTGCTTTCATATGCTGGTTGCTTTCATCTGCTGGTTGCTTTCATAAGCTGGTTGCTTTCATAAGCTGGTTGCTTTCATAAGCTGGTTGCTTTCATCTGCTGGTTGCTTTCATAAGCTGGTTGCTTTCATAAGCTGGTTGCTTTCATATGCTGGTTGCTTTCATCTGCTGGTTGCTTTCATAAGCTGGTTGCTTTCATCTGCTGGTTGCTTTCATCTGCTGGTTGCTTTCATAAGCTGGTTGCTTTCATAAGCTGGTTGCTTTCATCTGCTGGTTGCTTTCATCTGCTGGTTGCTTTCATAAGCTGGTTGCTTTCATATGCTGGTTGCTTTCATAAGCTGGTTGCTTTCACAAGCTGGTTGCTTTCATAAGCTGGTTGCTTTCATAAGCTGGTTGCTTTCATCTGCTGGTTGCTTTCATAAGCTGGTTGCTTTCATCTGCTGGTTGCTTTCATCTGCTGGTTGCTTTCATAAGCTGGTTGCTTTCATAAGCTGGTTGCTTTCATCTGCTGGTTGCTTTCATCTGCTGGTTGCTTTCATAAGCTGGTTGCTTTCATCTGCTGGTTGCTTTCATATGCTGGTTGCTTTCATCTGCTGGTTGCTTTCATCTGCTGGCTGCTTTCATAAGCTGGTTGCTTTCATCTGCTGGTTGCTTTCATCTGCTGGTTGCTTTCATAAGCTGGTTGCTTTCATATGCTGGTTGCTTTCATAAGCTGGTTGCTTTCATCTGCTGGTTGCTTTCATCTGCTGGTTGCTTTCATAAGCTGGTTGCTTTCATCTGCTGGTTGCTTTCATATGCTGGTTGCTTTCATCTGCTGGTTGCTTTCATCTGCTGGTTGCTTTCATCTGCTGGTTGCTTTCATATGCTGGTTGCTTTCATCTGCTGGTTGCTTTCATCTGCTGGTTGCTTTCATAAGCTGGTTGCTTTCATCTGCTGGTTGCTTTCATCTGCTGGTTGCTTTCATCTGCTGGTTGCTTTCATCTGCTGGTTGCTTTCATCTGCTGGATGCTTTCATCTGCTGGTTGCTTTGATATGCTGGTTGCTTTCATCTGCTGGTTGCTTTCATCTGCTGGTTGCTTTCATATGCTGGATGCTTTCATCTGCTGGTTGCTTTCATCTGCTGGTTGCTTTCATCTGCTGGTTGCTTTCATCTGCTGGTTGCTTTGATATGCTGGTTGCTTTCATCTGCTGGTTGCTTTCATCTGCTGGTTGCTTTCATCTGCTGGTTGCTTTCATCTGCTGGTTGCTTTCATCTGCTGGTTGCTTTCATAAGCTGGTTGCTTTCAACTGCTGGTTGCTTTCATCTGCTGGTTGCTTTCATAAGCTGGTTGCTTTCATATGCTGGTTGCTTTCATCTGCTGGTTGCTTTCATCTGCTGGTTGCTTTCATCTGCTGGTTGCTTTCATAAGCTGGTTGCTTTCATCTGCTGGTTGCTTTCATATGCTGGTTGCTTTCATCTGCTGGTTGCTTTCATCTGCTGGTTGCTTTCATCTGCTGGTTGCTTTCATATGCTGGTTGCTTTCATCTGCTGGTTGCTTTCATCTGCTGGTTGCTTTCATAAGCTGGTTGCTTTCATCTGCTGGTTGCTTTCATCTGCTGGTTGCTTTCATCTGCTGGTTGCTTTCATCTGCTGGTTGCTTTCATCTGCTGGATGCTTTCATCTGCTGGTTGCTTTGATATGCTGGCTGCTTTCATCTGCTGGTTGCATTCATCTGCTGGTTGCTTTCATCTGCTGGTTGCTTTCATCTGCTGGATGCTTTCATCTGCTGGTTGCTTTGATATGCTGGTTGCTTTCATCTGCTGGTTGCTTTCATCTGCTGGTTGCTTTCATCTGCTGGTTGCTTTCATCTGCTGGTTGCTTTCATCTGCTGGTTGCTTTCATCTGCTGGTTGCTTTCATCTGCTGGTTGCTTTCATCTGCTGGATGCTTTCATCTGCTGGTTGCTTTGATATGCTGGTTGCTTTCATCTGCTGGTTGCTTTCATCTGCTGGTTGCTTTCATCTGCTGGTTGCTTTCATCTGCTGGTTGCTTTCATCTGCTGGTTGCTTTCATCTGCTGGATGCTTTCATCTGCTGGTTGCTTTCATCTGCTGGTTGCTTTCATAAGCTGGTTGCTTTCATATGCTGGTTGCTTTCATAAGCTGGTTGCTTTCATATGCTGGTTGCTTTCATCTGCTGGTTGCTTTCATCTGCTGGTTGCTTTCATCTGCTGGTTGCTTTCATAAGCTGGTACTGGATTCGCACAGTAGTTGAAGATTTCGGTTTTCTATGTTTGCTGAACGTCTTGAACTTCCCGATTTTTGACAACTTGTTAAAAGCACTAGATGCAGTGGGATTCTAGATGATATTTCTGGCCAATTAAAGTCGGAACGGACTTTAAAAAATATACGTCAAGGGCATCTAGGTTTATTCAGGTTTATTCAGACTGAACGCATACTGTCGAAACTCTCGTGAAGTAAGAGCGGCACATGTGGGTTGTGATAACATCACTTATCAGGTGACAAATTGGTCTATACAAATATATACTGTTTAAAAAATGAAACGCATAGCTACAGAAAGGAACAAACATACTCACAATTTTGACATTCTGCATCTTTGTAACGCAGTAAGTGAAATTACTAGAATTTTACACAAGAATAAATAACAGTTCCACCAATAAATTGACGCGTTTTTTCATTTTTTAATCGGTGTCACGATAATTTTAGGCTTTCGGCTTTTCCGTTAGTAAGGTGTGTGGTCTCCTCTTGCGTGGATCAGTGACTTAGCATCTACTGGCTATGGATGCAATCACATGTCTAATATGGGTCTGTGGGATAGATGCCCACTCTTCATGGAGTGCCTGGGACAGATCACGACAATTGGCAACGTTTGGACGACAAACATGTTTTTGCAGTTTATCGCCTAGGTGCTCAATTAGACTCATGTCTGCAGACAGGGATGGTCAGAGAAGGGTTTTAATTACTGGCAGTCAGGAACTGCGTGGTCAGCCATGCAGAATGTGGTCTGGCGTTGTCCTGTTGAAAAAGATATCTGTTTGCGTCCCACAACGAAAGGAGTTGTGGTCAAAGAGTTTCTTTTACCTATCGTTGCGCATTCAAACTTCTTTCAGTGTGCACCAACTGACGCCTTCTGTTGTAACTGATCACCACCGTGCAGCAGAGCTTTTTTAACACAATTTTGGCCTCAGCCTTTATTTCCCCTACGGTAGAGCCTACACCGTCTATCATCCCGCTGCAACAAAAATAAAAATTTGTCCCCGAACCAGACACGTCTCCATTGATTGTCACCTGCCCAGGGACGATGTTGGTTATCCAAAGAGGTCGATGGTGGCGACGCGTAAGGACAGGTTCTCGGTGTGGTCGTCGTGACCAAATTCAAACGTCATGCAGTCTCTTCCGAGCAGTTTGCTCAGACAGATGACGTCCTGGAGGCAAAGCATGCGCATTTGAGGAAGCTGTTGTAAACCTGTCTCTGAGGTGGCGAAGCTGAATAAAGCGATTCTCTGCTGCTGTTATCGTCCACTGCGATATCGGTCTTCAACTGAACCAGTGACTTAGAACCGGTGCCAAAGTTGACAGCTGGTACTCTGATGCACGTTTAGATGCCCAGCAACCTGACTTTTACTTTCTCATGCCTGCAATCAGCCAATAGCAAGATTCCTTAAATTTATCGTTAGAGCGGCTATTCATGACTGCTGGAAAATGAACTGAGTGTTTCGGTATAGCATTATCCTTTTATAGGGCTTTAGTTGCGTAGGCAGTGAATAGTGTTCATTCCCACTTTGGTTTCTTTCTCGTGGGCGCATCCTGAACTGTGCTCACAAATACGGGCCAAAACGAGTTACCACTGCGTTGTAACGATAACAAAAACCCACTAAATTGACTCCTAAATGTCGACTGGACACGGTAAGTAACATTTAGGACTGCTTTTCACATACCTGAGTGCGACATTTTATTTAAAAAATAAACAAAAACGCGCCGTTAGATAACTATGCGTATCTTTTTGTTGTTTTTGGGAACAGTATATGTATATATATATATATATATATATATATATATATATATATATATATATATATATATATATATATATATATATATATATATACTGTTCCCAAATGAATGCGTTTAAGAAGTCGGGACCTCACACGTTTATATTTGTCTCGAAAACTCCCGCACGGATCAACACAAATTTATGCACGAGGGCTTAGATTTCTCATATCCTGATGATTTGGTAATGTACAACTGCACAGGTGCCACTGTTTTATAAAATCGACGAATTTCGTCGATCTTCGTTTAACTAATAAATTGTGTGCCTGCCAAAAAAAAAATAGAATTGACAGTGACTAACACACGAGTGGAGGTTGTCTGGAAATCAGTTAAACTGTTGAGCGATGCTTAGTGATTATTTTGATAACATATTCCGCATACAATAAACAAGTGTGTTGATCTAAATCACAGGAGGCTTATGCTGGAGATGACCATATGAGAGTGAAGCGCCAATGAAGTGCTTGCGATCTGATGTTTTGAAAAGTTCCTTTTGTAACTTCAAGCATGTTGTCTGTGTTTAATCTGTGTTGTTATTCCTATACAGATTCCTACGCTGATTAGGTACAATGGAAACTATGTGTTTGTTTATATAAAAAACTTCTTTTTTTTTTAAGGAGACATGATGATTTTAACAGGTTACATGATTGAAATTTCAACTGAACGATTACTGAGTAAAGGATTTTTAGAGTTTTGCACTTCATGAAAGGATTTTAAAGTCTTTTATTAGCCTTGGGTCAAAGGGACCATGTTGTTGTTGCTGTTGTTAGTTAAGTGAACCAAAACGTTGACAACGTTCAACCCTGCTGCGGTTATAATTATGGTCTGGTTGTATTTGCGCCATGCTTATTGTGTGAAGAGTTGTGGCTTATTTTACTTATCTGTGTAATGACTTCTGAACCTTCTGAGTGCATTCTGCATGAGGAGTGCATTGTGGTTCCTTGGATCGGTCAGGATTCTGCTGTTCGTATCCATATTCCTGTCTTATGGGTGCGTTTGTGTTTTGTGTAATTGAGACTTACTCTTCCTACGTTTATTTTTATTCAACGGATCAACATTGTTTCACAAGGATGTAGCCTATATTTACTCCGTTCTTCGTCTAACTCAAGTTTGAGTCTGAATAATCTCAGCGTAATGCACGAACTCTGTTGCACCGGCGAGGATCCAGAAACATACTTTATGTAGATTTTTACCTCTATATTTTCCATAGGCAGCGCTGTTATGCTACTCTTTTCGATTTCCAAAAGCCAATGGATTTCTTTACGTGCGCAACAATACACACGGGCGTTTGGCTTTACTGCCCATAGACCAAGGGAAATTACTAGAAATCCATGTGATATAATCCCAGCCTTCACCGGGGTTTGAACCCGGGACCTCTAGCACTTGAGGCGGACATCATTCTCTTCCCCTCTTCTCTTCTTATCAAAAGACGTAAATTTAATTACTTTATCGCTTTGTTTACATCAGTTTGCAATTACACTTCTGTATTTTTAAACTGAACAAGACGCCGATTCCTACGAAATGATCAAAACCTGAGGGATTTGGGAGATTTAGAACAGCCATTTAGTTCTGTTATGTAGGAACATTGTGGATTGGACGCCGTGTTTATGTGTCCTAGGAGTGCAGTTGGTGTCGGCAGACAGTGGAAATCAATAGCTAGTTGTGTTTTCTTTATAGAACGTTGCAGAACCAAACCCAGTTTTGGCTGTTTATGATGATTTCCCTAGGCAATATTAGGTTCCGTAGTTTGCAACCGCTGACTGCAGTATAGGTTCTCACTACCAATGTCGAAACCAGCACAAGGCGGTCTGCTGCCAAATCGTGAGCAGCTGGGTTCGAACCTGGCACCTCAGATTTACTAAGATTTGCAACGCCTAAGCCTCAGACGCCAACCTATTTTGCAGTCTTGTCTGGGTCACTGGATCCCGGGCTGTGTGCTGGCTCACACTTCATTCTTTTCTAACCCCCCACCCTTTTGTTTTCCCTGAGATTATTCTCTTCCATTCTGTCTCATCGGTTACTACAACTACATATATTTCACAGCTGTATACTTAAGGTTCATAAATAAAAAATGAAAATAAAAAACTCTAAAGTGTACCTTAGAGCAGCGGTTTTCAAACTGGGTGCCGCGGCATTCACGGGTGCCACGAGCGTATGACAGGGGTGCCGCGGCCATAACCAAGAATTATTCAAAATCTGCTTGAGATCAGCGACAGAAATGTTATGAAGGATGCTAAAATTCTGAATGCAGGTGTATTGAGAAGACAATGCTATTGACCATGCTGCAGTGCATTGTCAACGTACGCTCACATAAACAAAACAACACCATAAACACAACAACAACATAAACACAACAACAACATAAACAAAACAACAACATAAACAAAACAACAACATAAACAATACAACAACATAAACAAAACAACAACATGAACAAAAACAACAACATAAACAAAACAACAACATAAACAAAACAACAACATAAACAAAACAACAACATAAACAAAACAACAACATAAACAAAACAACAACATAAACAAAACAACAACATAAACAAAACAACAACATAAACAAAACAACAACATAAAGAAAACAACAACATAAACAAAACAAAACAACAACATAAACAAAACAACAACATAAACAAAACAACAACATAAACAAAACAACAACATAAACAAAACTACAACATAAACAAAACAACAACAAAAACAAAACAACAACATAAACAAAACAAAACAACAACATAAACAAAACAACAACATAAAAAAAACAACAACATAAAAAAAACGTAAACAAAACAACAACATTAAAAAAAAAAGATACATGAGCAAACTTTCTGGTTCTAGTGATTTGAGTGTAAAATAAAATAAACGTCGCATATACATAAAGAAAATATGAAAAATTCATTTGAATAGCTTCATTCATCGCATTAAAGACAATTGAACATATATGTGCAATGTATTTACCGCTTTAAGGGAAAGTGTGCCACGAAAATGTGTTTCCCCGACAAGGGTGCCGCGGCGCAGAAAGTTTGCGAACCGCTAACTTAGCGCTTTACTTCGTTGCCTCAATGCATCAGCCTGAGAAGTGAGCAACCGACATTCTGTATACAAACAAGCAAGATATGTAGGGCGGATGTGCATACTCAACTCAGGTTTTGGAACAAGACAAAAGCCCAGAAGTCGACAAACAACAAGAACTTTCCGGCAGAGTTTACAGCCAGTAAACAAGAAGAAGAAGATGAAGAAGAAGAAGAAGAAGAAGAAGAAGAAGAAGAAGAAGAAGAAGAAGAAGAAGAAGAAGAAGAAGAAGAAGAAGAAGAAGAAGAAGAAGAAGAAGAAAAAAAAAAAAAGAAGACAGACAAAAGAAAAAGTAAAAGTAAACGAAAAACAAAAACAAAAAGAAAAAGAAAATGAAAATGACAAAGAAAAAAAAAGTGAAAGTAAACGAAAAACAAAAACAAAAACAAAAACAAAAAGGATAATGAAAAAGAAAAAGAAACAGAAAAGAAACAGAAAAAGTAAACGTAAAGTAAAAGAAAAAGAAAAAAGAAAAGAAAAAGAAAATGAAAATGAAAATGAAAATGAAAAAGTAAAAGTAAAAGAAAAAGAAAAAAAAATGTAAATGAAAAAGTAAAACAGAAACAAGAAATGAAAAAGTAAAACTAAAAGTAAAAGAAAAAGAAAATGGAAAGAAAAAGAAAAAGAAAATGAAAGTGAAAAAGTAAAAAAAACAAAGAAAATGAAAATGAAACAGAAACAGAAAAAAGAAGGCAAAAAAAAAGAAGAAGAAGAAGAAGAAGAAGAAGAAGAAGAAGAAGAAGAAGAAGAAGAAGAAGAAGAAGAAGAAGAAGAAGAAGAAGAAGAAGAAGAAGAAGAAGAAGAAGAAGAAGAAGAAGAAGAAGAAGAAGAAGAAGAAGAAGAAGAAGAAGAAGAAGAAGAAGAAGAAGAAGAAGAAGAAGAAGAAGAAGAAGAAGAAGAAGAAGAAGAAGAAGAAGAAGAAGAAGAAAGAGAAGAAGAAGAAGAAGAAGAAGAAGAAGAAGAAGAAGAAGAAGAAGAAGAAGAAGAAGAAGAAGAAGAAGAAGAAGAAGAAGAAGAAGAAAAAGAAGAAGAAGAAGAAGAATCAGGTAAAAGACCCTATTTACACCATAAGAGTTGAGTTGAGTCGAGCTGAGTCAAGAATTGACAACACAGCACTCTGGGAATTTCCATGCGTGCTCCGTCCTTATCTTCAGCAGCCAGCGCAGAGTTTCAATACTGATGGTCCCACCGTAGCTATTTGATGTACTGCATATAAAATCTATTTGTGAACGGTTGCTATCTTAGTCAAGTTTACACCGTCCAATGTACTGCCTAAAAGAGCTCTTTTTGAAAGTTTGTCTCCTCGGTCTAGTCAACACCCATTTGTATTTATCCATGTTTTCATTAAACACCTAGGTTCATTTCTGCTGAACCATCACAGAGCCGAGGGTTGGGAGCAGCCATTTGATTCTCTTGTGTGGGAATGTCGAGGAAAGAGCCGGTGTTTATGTGTCCTATGTGTGTGATTACTGTGGGCCGCTTGTGGAAATCAATATCAGGCGATACTCACTAAACTGCCTTTCTGGGTCGCTATCTCCCGGGCCGGGGCATCACTCACATCTGGTAATCTATTCCTGGTTGTCCATGGGAGGAATAAAATGTTTCCTTTTCCCTGCTTTCAAGCATATTGGGTATAAAGACCAATATTTTTTAGACCAATTGGTTAGCGAAGTGGAAACATCATGTTGGTCGCCATTACTTCCCAGGATTGCAACTTTTATCCATTTAAAACTGGGTGAACTAACAAATCAAGGCCCTCTTTAGAATAAACAATTTGCGTCTCTTTTAGAATTTGAACCCACGGCATTCGGATTCGCTACACCACAGGACTCCACTGTAGGGAAGACACTCGTGTTAAAATAAAATAAAAAAATAAAAAAATTAGAGGCTTTTTCTGAATTAGTTTTTTTTTTAAAGCGTGGATAGTTGTGATCATTTTTATTTTAAATTTAGAATTTTAAGTGGCGGTACTCGACAAAAGTGTCTAAACAAGTACTCCTTCGGTACAAGTACTGCCGGTACTTATCCCAAGTGACTCCTACAGAAGCGCTGACAGAATTAGGTCAAAATAAATAGAAGATACAGGTCCTGAGGACCTGGATTTTTTCTCGAAAATGACCTTGGCTCTCAGGTCGACCCAACCGTGAGTGGGTACCGGGTGCAGTCCCGGGAAGTAAAGGCAGGCGGTGTGATGCTGACCACATCACACATCTTTTGCCAATTGGTGTATAAAATATAGGTCTAGCCCTATATGCCCTATAGCCTAAAGACGTAGGAAAAGGTCCTTTTCTTTTACTTGACACACAGTTCCTGTGGGCTGACAGAAGAAAGAAGTCATGGTTGTTAAATAACTCCTCCCACTTACCGTTTTAGTTTAGTCGTCTCTGCCTAAAATTGTTATTAGTTGAACATCTCTAGGCTCAAACTTTGGCACATTGAACTCTTTAACTACCAGGGAACCTTCCAACATTTATTTATTACTCTTTACTTTTGATAGACTGTATGATTTATAATAAATTATAAAAAGCATGCAAAAAGACAAAAGTGCCAAAAAAAAAAAAAAAAAAAATTGGATTCGCATGCTAGCCTTTAGCGGCTACGCCACGGCGACTTCTGTGTATTGTAATTGGGGGGGGGGGGGAGGGGGGGGAGGGGGGGGGGGGGGGAGGGGTGCAATTATTACACTCCATTTCCTTCAACGCAGTTTTCTTCAGCTACAGTTCCCTACAGACTTTTGCCAGCGTTCATATAGTTGTTAGAGCATTCCTGGAACCCAGTCTTTGACATCTTTCCCAGCTACTTTGACGCATTGGCGAAATAATCCTGAGCATTCTCAAATCACATTTATTTCAGAGCCGATTTTACGAAAGGTACTAAGAAAATAAAAATTAAAGTGTGCCAGGTCGGTGTACTGTGGCAACTTTCAACTGATTTTCCAACTTCTGAGTCTATTTGTCACAACAGACGGTCGCCAACTACGTCTTCTATGTATCCTCTTTTACCCCACCAGGACATCACACAAGCGATAAACACCCGATGAAACAAAGTGATACCATGTGGATGATGATCACCGTGAAAAAAGGTCCAGAAACCGCGTTCAGCCATTAGACCATATTTATGGCCGGGCTATGTTGCGGCCCCTAGCAAGAGCCAGAGTAGGGCTTCAAATAACGAAAAATTGCATCCCTTAAATGGATGATGAGATGTGTATAGTAACCCACTACGTTTAAAATTATCAACCATAACACGACCTTCGCGGAAACGCTTGTGCCACTCAAAATCTGTCAGTTTTGTTCTTTCATGTATCAGTATATGCTCTATTAAGGGGACTGTCTTTGGAGATGACTTCTTAAGCAGAATATAACATGTGTCATATGTGCGTTTATAAAACAATGACATTTGCAACTCCGACAGTGCTACACAGAATATTGTGTTTGTAGATCAGGAAAAGGCTTTCGATAAAGTGGACAGAAACAAACCGTGGTCTGTTCTTGAGAACTACGGGATACAAGGACAGTTACCAGAAAACACCAAAGACATGTACCACACAAGCCAAAGCCAAAGAACACAAGAAGGCATTTCAGATATGTTCACAGTCAACGCAGGTTTGAGACAGGGATGTGTGCTCTCCCCACTTTTATTTAACATTTATATAGACAGAATATCTAAAGAAACAAGTTTTGATACAGACAACATAGATCTGTATAATCATGAGGAAGTACACACATCAGAAGAAGTAATCGATTTACCCACAATAAACGAACTACCATTTGCTGACGACCAGTGCTTGTTCTACCCTGAAGAAGATAACCAGGTTAAATTCAGCATGCAGTAAATACAATATGAAGATCAATGCAAACAAAACCGAAACAATGCAAGTTAGTAGAACCCCTGGCTCACTACACATACAGTAAAATGGTTCTCATCTGAATCAGGTTAGGGAGTTTAAATATCTAGGAATTATGATCACGCAAGATGGTAGAAGTTACAAAGAAATAGAAACCAAATGTCAGAAAGCAAGTGCACTTATATACCAACTGTCACAATTATTAAGACATCCATGCATAACTATGAGGGCAAAGAGACAGATTATAAACAAGATATTTATTCCAATATTAAGCTATCAGTGCCAAACATGGACACTGTCTAATCGACGCTTAACGGCATAAGTGGTTTTTGATGATGATGATGACGACAATGCTACGCACCCAATACACAAACTTCTATTCGTGAATGAATGAATGAAGTCTACAATGTCTTTTCATCAGTTATAGTGCGTTTACAAATACTTGCCGCTGTAAGTGCTCAGTAATTACTTATCATGGGAAGGCGATTTATTTACATGGACTCCTATTCCCATCTCGACGTTAATGTTTTTTGCACAAATGTAATTTACACTGCCCATTTGTATCGAAACAATCGTTTACCTTGTTATTTTTATCAGCTGTTTACATATAGTAGGGCAATAAATAAATGTTACGGTACAGATGTTTATTGTGAGTAGGATATAACTTAAAAGTATTTCTTCAATTGTTTTCCTCCACGAAGTAAGTCAATTAATTTTTCCTTTCTAATGTGCACTAATGATTAACATCATCATCATCATCATCATCATCATCATCATCATCATCATCATCATCATCATCATCATCATCATCATCATCATCATCATCATGTAGCAGGTCCTTTGCAGAACGTAGCGTCAAGGTCACTCACGGTCTGCCTGAAAGAAACTCCGTCTCTCGTCAGTTCTCCTGCCTGAAGTATTTTCATACTCATGGAGTCAATTGTATCCTGTGCCCATCTTCGTGTTGGTCGGCCCCTGCCCCTCCTTCCCTGTACCATGCCTTCTGCTATTATTATTATTATGTTTTTTTGTTTTTTTTGCAATCCGTCGTGGCACTTGACATAGCCGAAATACTTCAGCTTCTGAGACAGGATGCTGTTTATTAGCCAGTCTTCCTTGATGTTCAGATCTTTCAAGATGTCAGTATTTCTCATCTTCTTTGTCAAAGATATTCTGAGAATCTTTTTATAGCATTTCAGCTCAAATCCTCTATTCTCTTTCTTATTGACTGGGTGATAGTCCACAACTCACATCCGTATGTTGCTACAGGAAAGATGCATGCTCTCAAAATTCTAATTTTGATCTCCTTGCTGGTGCTCAACCATAGACTTTTAATATAATGATTAACATACGACATAACTTATGCCACTGCACTTGTGACTTAACGGGTAAACGACATAGCACACTCGTTTTATAGTTAGTTAGTTAGTTAGCTA
>CAJHNH020004028.1:10000-50347 GCA_905116865.2 Candidula unifasciata | reverse complement strand
ATGGATTGGTTTTGTTTTTTTTTGGGTTTATTGTGTTGTGTGCGAGCATGTATGTCTATGTACATATATGTGTGTTTGTTTTATGTTTGTATTTGTATGTTGATGTATGTTTGTATTAGTATGCATGCAGATTTAGCCTATGTTATGTATGTATGCATACATGTGGATGTGTGTATGTGTGCGAATATGTATGTAGGTGTATGTATTATTATGTATGTCTGTATGTATGAGAATGTATGAATGTAAATGTAGCTGTGGTAAGTATGTGATTATATCTGTGTGTGTATATTTATGTATAAAATGTGGGTGTATGCAGGTATATGTAGCTGTGTAGGTATGTGGGTGTTTGTGTATTTATAAAAAGCATGCAGTGTGTGTGTGTGTGTGTGATTGTGTGTTATGCATGTGGATATATGAAGTATATTAGGCATGTATGTATGTGTGTAAAGATGTGAGTTTATGTGTGTATGTATAGTACATATGTATGTGTGAATATATGTATACATGTATGTGGGTGTATGTATTCATATGAGTGTTAACTGTGTGGTTTTGGGCATATGTTGGTGTCTGTATATGTGATTGTTAATGTGTGTATGCATGGGTGCATGTATAGATGTGTATGTGTATGTATGGAATGTGTGTGTGCATGTATATCCATAAATGTAAGTGTGTGTGTTTTCTGTTTGTGCATTTATGTCTATGTATGTGTATGCTTGTATATGCATGTAGATGCATCTGTGTATGTATCATGTATGTCTGTATATGAGTTCGCATGTATGAGAACATAGGAGTATGTATACGTGTGTGGGTGAGTGTGTACGATTGTGTACACATGATGTGGGTATGCATTATATTATAATTTATATTTCTTTATTAAATCATTAACATGCATTATTGATAACAGGTATTGGTACTCTGAAAAATGAGTACTTAGAAGGGCCGAATGTCAGACGGGCCTGCGTGCCCAATTTGTAACCCTTTAAAAATAAAGTTGTTCGTTCGTTTCTTCTGTCTATCTATCTGTTTTGTTTCATCGGTTCTGTCTACCCGTCCGACCCTCATCTGTCTGCCTGTCTGTCCGACTTAATAACTAACTTTTTTACTCCCAACTCTCTTTCTCTCTCTCTCTCTCTCTCTCCATCTCTCTCTCTCTCTCTATATATATATATATATGTATTTATATATATATATGTGTGTGTGTGTGTGTGGTGTGTGTGTGTGTGTAGAATGCTTGTTTGTAGTTAATTAAAACAGGATTTGAAATATATATCTCACAAGCCTAATTGTCGAGAAATTACGAGAAATCAGTACTTTAACATATCTTCCTGTTCACATTATTTTCGCAAAACTCACAAGGACTCATCGATGTTTGAGAAGAAAGTGCCACTCTCCCAGTGGAATATAATTGCCTGACGGTCGCCTTGTAAGTGGACGGTATTTCTAGATATCGCTGGACTCAACGCAAATTGAAGAGGTCGTGGCAAGCGTCAATTCTCTCGTTTGTCGGACAGCAAAATTAATGGATTTCACACAGTGTGTAGCATAAAAAATTGTAATGTATTCAAAGCTGTTTTTAAACCTTGGGCGGGTAAGTGCAGAGTTGAAGGGTGTTTATACAACCAATATGTCTGTAAAGAAGAGGTTCTCAACTTGTGGATCGCTACCCTTTTGTCAGCTGTGATATGCAAGCACTCTGTCGTTACGACAGACAATCTGTTACTCTCTGTCGTGGGTAGGAGCTCCTGAGCTTTAGCGTCTAGAGATTCGCTTGCGAATCTGGGACATTTTTCAGAAATAACATTGGATTACAGGTCGACCAAGCCTTGTGTTGGTACGAAGTAAAGCCTTGAGAAGTAAAGGCGACCGGCGTAATGCTGACCACACCACCCACTGATTGGTAAATCAAATAAAGGTCTAGCCCTATATGCCTTATGCCATTGAAGGCGTAGGGAAATGGTCATGAATGGCCATTCTGGCTTCGTATCATGTTACCTAGTACCCATTATTATCCGGGTCTATCAAGAAGTCAATATCAACCAGCCCCCCCCCCCACCCCACCCCCGCCCACATTCACCTGACGTAGATTCCATCCTAAGTCTTCAGGGCGACAGACAGGTATAGAGTTACTACGCCACTCTGGTGACCGAATGCTCACATGTTATAAGAAACTCGTGCGAGAAATGCAATTTATCATGTGAGAAGTTTGAGGAGAGCTTAGATTTAACCAACCGAGACTGAGTGAGCAGCGATATAATCTGACATTCTGGAAGACCCGCCTGAGACCAAACATGATCCTGCCCTATGCGGAAAAACGCCAGCTCATCCTGATAGAGCTGACCGTGTTGTACGAGTCGCGGATGGAAGAAAATCACTTATACAAGCTCGAAAAGTAATGTGACCTTGTGGCCGGTCTGAAGAGCGATAAGGTGTACACAGTAAAAATATTTGCCGTCGAGGTAGGCACAAGAGGACTCATCTCCACCTCCAGACACAGTGTACTAAAACACCTGGGCTGGCGAGGAAAAGAGCGTAAGCGGTCACTAAAATAACCGAGTGTCGCTGCTGAAAGGGCTTAAAGCAACACACATTTAGTGGGGGATGGGCCTCGGTAGACTGGTGAGTGAAAAAAAAAAGCTTTTCATCCCTAATAGCAATAGTGTTCGACAAATGCTTGCCAGTGTCTCTCTGCCAAAGTCGAACACCTGTCCGATGGACCAACCGTAAGCTTGTCACTCTGGGTGTGATGGTAGTCGGGTTATTTGTTTACCGCCGAGACAATATAACATCAAATCTCATGATACCTGTTACAAAGTCAACATTTCGTCTTGTCCCTGTCCAAACGTCTGATTAAGTGCAGCAGAGAAAGACCGCGGCCTGGCTTCATTAATCAGGTCGGGCCAAACTTCCGAGATTCTCTTTGAAGTAATGGGCCGAAAACAATCGTCAACGAGGGATCTGTCTTCTGATTATTAGTGTTCCCCTGTGCATGCTCCCCTGTGTTCTTCTTATTGACAGACTGTTGACAAAAAAAACGTTGTTCACGTAGATTCATTAGGTGAAGATCGTGGGATGTGAGTTAGTTAGTTAGTTAGTTAGTTGGGTTATCATCATTGAACTCCGGATATGTCCATAGGTGCTCAGATCCTCCCCTCAATGTGAACCCCAACGTCTGATGGCTAATAGTACCAGTTCTATGTTGATTACCAAGTCTTTTGGTGTGTCTTGTATGCGTCTCGTTTTTTGCTGTGCTTATCTTAATTCCCAAGTCTGCCATTCTGGCAAGTGATGTGGATTCACTGCCCCCTAAGTCCTCTATCCTCCCATTTCTCTGAGGGCATTAATAATATCCAAAGGCTGAACCGTCGGTAGTGATAGCGTATTAGGCCAGCCTATCAGCTCTTTCATTTCCATCGACGCCTGCGTGGCCCGGAACAAAAAATAAAGGTGACTCAACGCACAGTGGACCTCTGTAATGATTCAAGCCATTGTCTTCGCAATGAACCTGCCTGAACCTTTTGGATCACACTAATTGAATCACTGAGTATACATACGCGGGTGTAGTTTAGTGTGATGTGAGTATCTTGTTATAATGAAGAAATACAATGCACCAACACTTGCGATTCGTGAAGGAAAAGCTAATATGATAATACCGATTAGTGATTTAAGAATCGACATCATAGCACACCGGGAATACCCATAGATGCTCCGTCTCCTGCAGCAAATGACGTATGTTGTAGATGCTAACTGTTCCCGTAGCACGATGATTATACACACGCCGACCTCTTCCTCTGGATCTACACTCAATCCCACTTTCTTGTCCACGTTATTTTATCTAATTTCGTGTTTCTTATTGTAACATCACTTTCAATGTTTTCCAGCAGTTTGCCACACACATATTAAAGTTTTGATTCTCTCACTGCTGAGCTGCAGAGGATCCCTGCTTGGTTTTGGAAATGGTTTATGATAATGCAGAGTCTATTTTATATTATTTTTAAATTTCCTAACAATATCTCCATTTCCATGATCGGGAAGATAACATCAGAGAAACTACTGCACCACTGTGTGTTTATGGTCGAAACAACTGGTAACGGTCGAAGCAGGACCTTACATCTCCCTCGACCCCGAAGCGGTAAAAGAGGGCTTTAAAAAAAAAGGAAGAAGATCGCCATTCAGAGTTACATGACTCTCTCAGTACATAGTAACTTACATTCATAGTTATATGTTTGCCTTATTGCTATGTTCAGTTAGGTGCATACATAGCTACATGATTGCCTCACTCAAGTTAGTTGCGGATCCGTTACAGGACGTTGCAAAACCAACCCCATAATTTTTTAGCTGTTGTGTGTTTTTAAGGCAAATCTACGTCCAGCAGTTTGCCATTGCCTTCTGGACGGTCGTCTTTTCGATACCACTGTCAAAACCAACGCAAGGCGAAGGCTCGCAGCTGGGATCGAACCCGGCACCCCGGCATTACAAAGCGCGTTCTCAACGCCTAAGCCATAGACGCCGACATTTTGCCTAACTACATCATTAATAAACTTCCATTCATAGTTACAAAAAAAGCCGTTATGCAGAGTAACATTTTTTTTTTCATTCGTATTTATATGTTTGCTACAGTGTGTAGCGACATCACCCCCATTAAGATTTATTACTTTCACAGTTACACTATATATATTTTCGGAAGGGTAAAACGGATATCTGAGCTTTCTTCGCTGGTTGACCATATATGCGATTACTGAAGTTGCAAATGTGATATAATCAACAAAAAGACAAGCCCGGATTGTGCAAACAAAAAAAAAAGAGAGCACATTACTATGTCTATCCTTTTACAAGATAAATTTGAAAAACACAAATTGCTCATGTATATCTTTTCTCATTAAACCGATCTAAAGGTTTGATTAGATACAGACATGCCACGGTATCGATTCTTGCAAAGAGAAAAACGGCCCATGAAAACACGCAATTTTTCAGAAATGTTTTTTGAGCAAAACCTATGTAAGCATCGATTTTCAAAATCCTTAGGACGTTGAATTAGGAGTGAAAGACAAAATTAGATAAATGCGTGATCAGATCAATGTACCGTATACTTAACCTGGAAGATAATACTCAACGTACACATACATAGATATACACACAGGGTTGTTGTGCATAAATATGATGCGTTTGAAGAAAATGACAGCTATTGAATAAAATGCACCGTTAGAGGCCCATTGGGAATGAAAAGAGAGTTGCTAGATGAAATAAAAAAGAGACAAGTGAAATATTTTGGCCACATAAGACATAACAGTATTGTAAAGATCATCCTAGAGGGAAATGTTCAAGGTAGGCGATCAAAAGGCAGACAGCGTTACAAGTGGGAGGATAACATCAAGAGATGGACGAACAGCAGTATGAGTGAGTGTACATCAAGGGCAAGAGACAGGGCTTGTTGGAGATCCATTGCAGGCAACCTTCATTGTGGAGACGGCACCTGATTGATTGATTGATTGTTAAAGGCCCAAATAGGGAGGAAGGTTTGAGTGGTATCTTTGAAAGATGACCTGGGGTCAGAACAGGGAAATGCAGACGTAAACTATCCCACCACATCACTTCTATCACTACCGACGGTCGGCCTATGGATCATGCTGATATTATCAATGCCCTCAGAGAAATGGGAAGGATAGAGGACTTTGGTGGCAGTGAATCCACATCACTCGCCAGAATGGCAGACTTGGGAATTAAGATCGGCACAGCAAAAAACGAGGCGCACACCAGACACGCCAGAAGACTTGTTAATCAACATAGAACTGGTACTATTAGCCATTGGACGTTGGGGTTCATACTGAGGGGAGGATCTGAGCACCTATGGACATGTCCGGAGTTCAATGATGATAACCCAACTAACTAACTAACTAACTAACTAACTAACTAACTAACTAACTAACTAACTAACTAACTAACTAACTAACTAGCTAACTAACTAACTAACTAACTAACTAACTAACTGACTGCTGACTAACTAACTACTGACTAACTGAAACTACTGACTACTGACTGACGACTAACTGACTGACTACTGACTAATCTGACTTGACTGACTCAGACTGTATCTGACCTGAGACTACGTGACCGATTGCCGTCAGCGAGCATGCCTCTTAACAATCTACGATATTAAACAGATTTTATTAGTTAGTGTGGGAATTACTGTGTTGACACCTCGCCATACTTGATAAAAAGTTGTCTAGAATCGCCTCGCTGTGTCTTCCTGTGTCTCGTTTTTTTCAACAGATATTTCTGGTTGTCGCAAGGGTTCCAGTTTCCTTCTTTTCATATTATGAACCAAAAGGATGATTGTCTCTTTCTGAACCTTGTGATAAATTATGTTAAAACCCTCGTCTCTTTCAAAAATTATTGGCTGCCCACTGAATTCTGAGGATTCTTCTTTAAAACTACATCTCTGAGGCCTCATATTGTTTGTTTGTTTTAGTATCCAGAAGCCATGAGTTGTAAACCCTTAGGCTCGGTATTATGGACATCGCAACCTTTCGGCCTTGATTCCATTGAAAATACAGTAAATCTGGAGAAAAGTGGCTTTTCTGCCTACCCCCGGGAGTGAACCTGGACCACAATGGGTTCCTCACCCGCTCACCGCGCAATCCGGTTTAGCCAACTGCGCTAGAAAGCCGGGCGAGGCCTCATATAACATGTTTGTCCTGTTTATTAGTTGTCCATGATTCAGTTCCACAAGTAAAAACTAGTTGTTTTATACAGCCATGACGATAAGAACACCACTAGTGATTACCCAGTCTACAGTCACAGAGACTAGAACACTACTAGGGATTACCCAGTCTACAGTCACAGAGACTAGAACACTACTAGGGATTACCCAGTCTACAGTCACAGAGACTAGAACACCACTAGGGATTACCCAGTCTACAGTCACAGAGACTAGAACACTACTAGGGATTACCCAGTCTACAGTCACAGAGACTAGAACACCACTAGGGATTACCCAGTCTACAGTCACAGAGACTAGAACACTACTAGGGATTACCCAGTCTACAGTCACAGAGATTAGAACACCACTAGGGATTACCCAGTCTACAGTCACAGAGACTAGAACACTACTAGGGATTACCCAGTCTACAGTCACAGAGACTAGAACACTACTAGGGATTACCCAGTCTACAGTCACAGAGACTAGAACACTACTAGGGATTACCCAGTCTACAGTCACAGAGACTAGAACACTACTAGGGATTACCCAGTCTACAGTCACAGAGACTAGAAGACCACTAGGGATTACCCAGTCTACACTTAGAGAGACTATAACACCACTAGGGATTACCCAGTCTACATTCACAGAGACTAGAACACAACTAGGGATTACCCAGTCTACACTTAGAGAGACTATAACACCACTAGGGATTACCCAGTCTACATTCACAGAGACTAGAACACAACTAGGGATTACCCAGTCTACAGTCACAGAGACTAGAACACCACTAGGGATTACCCAGTCTACAGTCACAGAGACTAGAAGACCACTAGGTATTACCCAGTCTACACTTAGAGAGACTATAACACCACTAGGGATTACCCAGTCTACATTCACAGAGACTATAACACCACTAGAGATTACCCAGTCTACACTTAGAGAGACTAGAACACTACTAGGGATTACCCAGTCTACACTTAGAGAGACTAGAACTCTACTAGGGATTACCCAGTCTACACTTAGAGAGACTAGAAGACCACTAGGGATTACCCAGTCTACAGTCACAGAGACTAGAACACCACTAGCGATTACCCAGTCTACAGTCACAGAGACTAGAACACCACTAGGGATTACTCAGTCTACAGTCACAGAGACTAGAACACCACTAGGGATTACCCAGTCTACAGTCACAGAGACTAGAACACCACTAGGGATTACCCAGTCTACAGTCACAGAGACTAGAACACCACTAGGGATTACCCAGTCTACAGTCACAGAGACTAGAACACCACTAGGGATTACCCAGTCTACAGTCACAGAGACTAGAACACCACTAGGGATTACCCAGTCTACAGTCACAGAGACTAGAACACCACTAGTGATTACACAGTCTACAGTCACAGAGACTAGAACACCACTAGTGATTACACAGTCTACAGTCACAGAGACTAGAACATAACTAGTGATTACACAGTCTACAGTCACAGAGACTAGAACACCACTAGTGATTACTCACTCTACAGTCACAGAGACTAGAACACCACTAGTGATTACACACTCTACAGTCACAGAGACTAGAACACCACTAGTGATTACCCAGTCTACAGTCACAGAGACTAGAACACCACTAGTGATTACACAGTCTACAGTCACAGAGACTAGAACACCACTAGTGATTACACAGTCTACAGTCACAGAGACTAGAACACCACTAGTGATTACACAGTCTACAGTCACAGAGACTAGAACACCACTAGTGATTACACAGTCTACAGTCACAGAGACTAGAACACCACTAGTGATTACACAGTCTACAGTCACAGAGACTAGAACACCACTAGTGATTACCCAGTCTACAGTCACAGAGACTAGAACACCACT
The DNA here is from genome assembly GCA_905116865.2 of Candidula unifasciata. NCBI lineage: Eukaryota > Metazoa > Mollusca > Gastropoda > Stylommatophora > Geomitridae > Candidula > Candidula unifasciata. The sequence continues at coordinate 41,769 of CAJHNH020004028.1, read as the reverse complement.
AGGGATTACACAGTCTACAGTCACAGAGACTAGAACACCACTAGTGATTACCCAGTCTACAGTCACAGAGACTAGAACACCACTAGTGATTACACAGTCTACAGTCACAGAGACTAGAACACCACTAGTGATTACACAGTCTACAGTCACAGAGACTAGAACACCACTAGGGATTACACAGTCTACAGTCACAGAGACTAGAACACCACTAGTGATTACCCAGTCTACAGTCACAGAGACTAGAACACCACTAGTGATTACTCAGTCTACAGTCACAGAGACTAGAACACCACTAGTGATTACTCAGTCTACAGTCACAGAGACTAGAACACCACTAGTGATTACACACTCTACAGTCACAGAGACTAGAAGACTACTAGGGATTACCCAATCTACTATAGTCTATTCTTAGAACAGACCAGTTTATTTTAATGACTGTCTGGGGATTATGTGCATAATTCCTCAATTTTTCACGGTAATCCCCCATCATGTATATTATGTTGTTCGTTGTCACCTAACGATGAGTGCATTCTTATGTGAGCGGCGCATACACTATTCTTCTAAAAAATTAACTAAATGGTTTCTTGTAGAGCCCGTGTTTTGAAACGCCATTCAATTTCACATTTATCTAAAGCTCTACATGCTATAATAAAGTCTAATAAACTAATTTGTAGCCCCATAAATTATTTTGGCTATTACACTACAAACGAGTCGATGAGGGGAGACTGGTCATCCTGCACTTGCCACAATCAACAACCTGAGCAAATATATATTGTCCAGGTTCCATTGCGCTCATCTGCTTGTCTGCCGGGCATGCGGTTTGACAACACGTTACACACTCCCCAGATACCTGAGGGTGTCCAATCGTCTTCACAAGAGCTTTCATCGTTCTTTCTTGTCTGATATTTGTTCCCTGATTCCTATTACCGTGTGTGCTGTATGAAGAGGCAAGGCACAATGGATAAAAGTTTCTACCTGCCTTTGGGCAAACTGCATGAAGATCTCGCCTTTGTTGTGTTCCTTTATTTCTTTTGTGTGTGTGTGTGTGTGTGTGTGCTTCTGTAGTTATTTGTTTGTTGTTTCCTTCTTGCTTTCTTTCTTTTTTTTTTCTTTTTTTTTCTTTACCTTCTTTTTTTTCTAAATCTCTACTTTAAAGTTTCTTTAATTTTTTTTTTCTTTCTTTCTTTCTTTCTTTCTTTCTTTCTTTCTTTCTTTCTTTCTTTCTTTCTTTCTTTCTTTCTTTCTTTCTTTCTTTCTTTCTTTCTTTCTTTCTTTCTTTTTTTTCTTTCTTTCTTCTTTCTTTCTTTCTTTCTTTCTTTCTTTCTTTCTTTCTTTCTTTCTTTCTTTCTTTCTTTCTTTCTTTCTTTCTTTCTTTCTTTCTTTCTTTCTTTCTTTCTTTCTTTCTTTCTTTCTTTCTTTCTTTCTTTCTTTCTTTCTTTTCGTTTTTCCTTCTTTCTTTATTCTTCCTCTTCTTCATTTTCGTCCTTATTCCTTTTGGGGTTTGGTAATCACGGTGCCTTAGCTGCTCGACTCTAGCGAGTATACTGCAGGCTACATCAGGCAAGCTAAGCGGGTGTTCGAGGCAAGGAGTCTACACATGATCTGATAGTCCATGAAGTTACAATGACTAGCAAGGCAATGGAGGGGATTGGTATCAATAATATCATGGAAGATATCGTATCACAAACATGGCTTAGGCAACAAGAGGGAATCAGTATGCTCTGTCCAGACCAGAACCTATAGGAGTGCAGTTTCAAGTAGGCAGGCTATACAGCAGCCAAACAAGACCTCTGACTGTTCAAAAGAACGGGCGTCATCAGTCGTTTTAGGTTTCGTAGAGCTGGGGAGGGGTTAAAAGGGGGACGTCAAGCAGTTTTTAAAAATGAGTTCATTTTTTGTGTGTCATAATACTTTATATTACCGTTTTAAGGAATTTGATTAAAAATAATTTATTTTTTACAACTGTATTTTTAACACGAAAAGCCAAGGGCATGTCTGGTTTAACGAGCAGTTTGCACATCTATGTTGAAATTTAATATCATAACCTCTGCGTTTAAGTATGGATCAAGAGCACATTCCTCTTCGTTTTTATTCTAATTGGCTTTGGATTTTTTTAGGGTGGGGTGGTGGGGGGGGCCTTGGCTTGCCATATACTCAAGGGAGTGTGGAGGTCTTGACATATACTCAAGGGGTTGTGGAGGTCTTGACATATACTCAAGGGGTGTGGAGGTCTTGACATATACTCAAGGGGTTGTGGAGGTCTTGACATATAATCAAGGGTTGAGGAGGTCTTGACATATACTCAAGGGGTTGTGGAGGTCTTGACATATACTCAAGGGAGTGTGGAGGTCTTGAGATATACTCAAGTGGTTGTGGAGGTCTTGACATATACTCAAGGGCGTGTGAAGGTCTTGACATATACTCAAGGGAGTGTGGAGGTCTTGACATATACTCAAGTGGTTGTGGAGGTCTTGACATATACTCAAGGGCGTGTGAACGTCTTGACATATACTCAAGGGTTGTGAAGGTCTTGACATATACTCAAGGGAGTGTGGAGGTCTTGATATATACTCAAGGGCGTGTGGAGGTCTTGACATATACTCAAGGGAGTGTGGAGGTCTTGACATATACTCAAGGGAGTGTGGAGGTCTTGACATATACTGAAGGGAGTGTGGAGGTCTTGACATATACTCAAGGGCGTGTGGAGGTCTTGAAATATACTCAAATGGTTGTGGAGGTCTTGAAATATACTCAAGGGGGTGTGGGGGTCTTGAAATATACTCAAGGGTTTGTGGAGGTCTTGAAATATACTCAAGGGTTTGTGGAGGTCTTGAAATATACTCAAGGGGGTGTGGAGGTCTTGAAATATACTCAACAGTTTGTGGAGGTCTTTAAGTATACTCAAGGGGGTGTGGAGGTCTTGAAATATACTCAAGGGGAGTGTGGAGGTCTTGACATATACTCAAGGGGTTGTGGAGGTCTTGACATATACTCAAGGGCGTGTGAAGGTCTTAACATATACTCGAGGGAGTGTGGAGGTCTTGACATATACTTCAGGGAGTGTAGAGGTCTTGATATATACTCAAGGGCGTGCGGAGGTCTTGACATATACTCAAGGGGTTGTGGAGGTCTTGACATATAATCAAGGGTTGAGGAGGTCTTGACATATACTCAAGGGGTTGTGGAGGTCTTGACATATACTCAAGGGAGTGTGGAGGTCTTGAGATATACTCAAGTGGTTGTGGAGGTCTTGACATATACTCAAGGGCGTGTGAAGGTCTTGACATATACTCAAGGGAGTGTGGAGGTCTTGACATATACTCAAGTGGTTGTGGAGGTCTTGACATATACTAAAGGGCGTGTGAAGGTCTTGACATATACTCAAGGGTTGTGAAGGTCTTGACATATACTCAAGGGAGTGTGGAGGTCTTGACATATACTCAAGGGCGTGTGGAGGTCTTGACATATACTCAAGGGAGTGTGGAGGTCTTGACATATACTCAAGGGAGTGTGGAGGTCTTGACATATACTCAAGGGAGTGTGGAGGTTTTGACAAATACTCAAGGGCGTGTGGAGGTCTTGAAATATACTCAAATGGTTGTGGAGGTCTTGAAATATACTCAAGGGGGTGTGGAGGTCTTGAAATATACTCAAGGGTTTGTGGAGGTCTTGAAATATACTCAAGGGTTTGTGGAGGTCTTGAAATATACTCAAGGGGGTGTGGAGGTCTTGAAATATACTCAAGAGTTTGTGGAGGTCTTGAAATATACTCAAGGGGGTGTGGAGGTCTTGAAATATACTCAAGGGGAGTGTGGAGGTCTTGACATATACTCAAGGGGTTGTGGAGGTCTTGACATATACTCAAGGGCGTGGGAAGGTCTTGAAATATACTCAAGGGCGTGTGTAGGTCTTGACATATACTCAAGGGGTTGTGGAGGTCTTGACATATACTCAAGGGCGTGTGAAGGTCTTAACATATACTCGAGGGAGTGTGGAGGTCTTGACATATACTCAAGGGGGTGTGGAGGTCTTGACATATACTCAACGGCGTGTGGAGGTCTTGACATATACTCAAGGGGTTGTGGAGGTCTTGACATATACTCAAGGGCGTGTGAAGGTCTTAACATATACTCGAGGGAGTGTGGAGGTCTTGACATATACTCAAGGGGGTGTGGAGGTCTTGACATATACTCAACGGCGTGTGGAGGTCTTGACATATACTCAAGGGAGTGTGGAGGTATTGACATTTACTCAAGGTGGTGTGGAGGTCTTGACATATACTTAAGGGCGTTTGAAGGTCTTGACATATACTCAGGGGGTGTGGAGGTCGTGACATATACTCAGGGGGCGGAGACGCCACCTGAAAAAAAAAGTAGGTCGCAGACTATTGTTCTAGAGTGTTGTAAATTTAGTCCTCACTAACTAATCACCCTCCCGCTGGCTCTGCAGTGGTTCGTCAAGTGGCTTGACATAAACGCCGAATCGCATTTGTCGAATGTAGGACTGAATTAGGAATATAGTTAAAAAGAAAGCTTTCACGCTAATAATATCTGAGTTGCTTGGTACGCGAAGATTTAAGAGGTTGCAGTTACTTTGTGAATAGTACGACGCTCATATCATTGTTATAAGCAAGACAATGACGTCTGATTCTAGATCACCTGCAGTTGAGTTCTGACGTCGGTGAGTCTGGATTGTGATGAGGATGTTAACCTATATCGACTGGGTTATCATGTCATTTATACTAATCTGCGTCAATTAGGATTGAAACAAAACCATACGGAGAAGCAAGCAAGCGAAGAAATAGGGTGCTATCACGTTTGTTGATAGTGATATCCTTGTAAAGGAGAGGCAATATAAAGGTGCCGTCTTCACAGTAAAGGTTGGCTGCAATGGATCTCCATCATGTTATCTTTTGTCTTGGTTGTACACTCTCTTAGACTGCTGCCCGTGTATCTCCTAATGTTGTCCTTCCACTTGTATCGCCTCCTACGTCTTGCTCTCTTGCCTTTGACCTATATAAATACAAACATACATACATACTTATACAACATATATTCGACCAATACTTACACATATAGTCACACAGACGTAAATAGGTAAAAGGATGGGCCGACGAACGGAAGGGCAGATAGACTGATGGAGGGACAAACAGATAGATAGACGGATATACAAATTAAAAGACAGCACAGACAGACAGACAGACAGACAGACAGACAGACAGACAGACAGACAGACAGACAGACAGACAGACAGACAGACAGACAGACAGACAGACAGACAGACAGACAGACAGACAGACAGACAGACAGACAGACAGACAGACAGACAGACAGACAGACAGACAGACAGACAGACAGATAGACAGACAGAGATAGAGAGATAGAGAGATAGATAGATAGAGAGATATGCAGACAGAGAGATAGATTTCAACCAAATATATACGAACACCACTTGGCCAGTTATTTACACTGCAGCAGAACTAAATGCACTCTATGAAAAAGTGCACTGGATGAAACTGTGTTTTATCTGTCATACATATAAATAGAGACGCTTGATTTAGCAGCCTGTGTGGGCCTAACCTCAACCGACTTGGCCCAAGCCAGGCCAACTAGGCAATTTACATATCCGGAAGAGGCGCTGAATACAACTCGTCTGTCCCTGGTTGAACTTCCGGTTTTCCCCTTGTAACCATGGAGATTACGGTGCTGAAAGACACTACTCGATGATGCATCTAATTAACCTGATGCATTTTTAGGTGCTGAGCAGATAAACCTAGGAAGTTATGACAGTTTGCCATTTTATATAACCACCAGAGGATCTTCTTCGCGAAGTGGTTCTGAAGAGTGTGGGTTCGTTTCCCGGACTGTGTCGTTCGGTTCTCCCGTGTAACTTTCACAGAGATCTCAGGGGATCGCCTCTAGAGCTATGGGGATTGTATGCGTTGTGCAACTCTTTCGCCAGCGCAGCTGTTCATTTTACAGAGACAGATTATGTCATATTTGATAAAACTGAGTGCAGTGTATTCTCTCCTCGCTTCTTTAACACGAGCACCATTATCATTAAACAGGCTCTTTTTTTTTTTTACTTGGGTACCATGTAGATAAAGTATGAATGTATTTATGCCTGAGTCTTCCCTTGCGTCTTTTTTCCCCACAGTGACCTTTGCTAGTTGCCATCCATGTAGTTATTTATCGTCACGTCCTCCTCTCACTCTTTTCACACACAGATTGCCAGTTGTCACAAAGTTTCGGAGTGTATTCTTTCTCATACATTGCAAAAAAGTCAATTTATTGACTAGGTCTAATATCGGCAATTACTTTGACAATTTCATGTGTCTCTTGAAGGACTACGACATTATATGTCATTGCATAATCTGTGTCTTATTCCTAAACACTATGATTCTGATATTATTAGAAGCTTGTTTCTGTGTCTCCAAATATTTCGTATCTATATAGATATACAATTTCAGTAATTATCTATGAATTATCTGAGAATGGACTATGTGAGGAAGACAACTAGTTATTCCCTTTCATACGACCAACCTAAAATACGCGTGGCCGAACAAGTCACATCAAGTTTGCCATTGAACATTTAATCAGCAACAACAAAAAACGAATTATGACAAACGTATAAGTCAGTAGTACAGTCACGTCCCATTCCAGTGTGTTCTGGGTATTTCCGAATAGACCCACCTATGTATTTATGCAACAGATACCAGCTATTTACTACTGTAAGCCGGTCGTGATCATTTGACTAGGTCTGGTTTCTCATTTTCCACTTATTCATTCCACCCGTGCTCCCAAGGCGATTGCTGTTTATCAGACCGGGTCACATAATTCGGCCGTTGGTTTGGATGTATTGCCGTTGGCTTTAGCTAGATTAAGGGTAGCTAAATACTGTCTGATACTGTGATGACTATCTCTCATGAGCGGATGCCACAACGACGGTCTAAGGACGCGCCGGTAGATGTATTAGCTGATGAAGATGTGGAGATAAAGTAGCCGGAAAGCAGACGGACAGATTGGTGGACAAGAAATACAAGGACAGATTGGTGGACCAGAAATACATAGGCAGATTGGTGGACACGAATAGACAGGCAGACTTATGGACAAGAAAAAGAGATACTGATTGGTGGCACACAAAAAAGAGACAGATTTGAGGGGAAAAAATATACAGAAAGTTTGGAGTACACAACAATGACAGACATATATGTGGATTAGAAGTAGACCGACAGACTGACGGACAAGACAAAGACAGAAAGATTGGTGGACAAGAGAGATACAGACAGACTTTTGGATTACAAAAAATCAGACAAATTGATGAACAAGCAATAGACAGACAGATTTGTGGACAAGAAAAAGACAGGCATACTGGTGGTCAAGTAATAGACAGACAGATTGGTTCATAGACAGACAGATTAGTTCATAGACAGACAGATTGGTTCATAGACAGGCAGATTGGTTCATAGATAGACAGACTGGTTGAGGAGGCATAGTCAGACACATTGGTTGAGAAGGCATAGACAGACAGATTACTGAACATGGGGAAAGTTTCAAACTCTCTGCGGCACACCGGTTGAAACGGCACCAAGTGAAATGAGAATTCACGTTTCATCTTTAGACGGAAGTAAGATGCTCGCCTGCCGTCTGCAGTGCATGTGTTCAAATCCGAATGGGGACCGATTTTTGTTCTTGCAACATTTTACTTGGCTCACATGTCGACCAAACCAAACCTCTATGGTAGGCAATGTCTGGGAATCCTGGTGACCCGACTGGTAGACAACAGTATGAGTCTAACAGTTCACTGCATGCCGATTTCTGTGTATGCATTGTTTGGCTCACTCTGTATATATGCTAGTACATCTCTGAGTTACGGCTTCAGATATTCTGTAAGTATCAGCCCGATTACTCTTCTTATTGTTTCTTCGAGCAAGATTTTATCCATTGCCAATTTTCTAGTCCTCTCACTGGTAGTAGGAATATTTAACCAAATGGCCCACATCCCATCAGAGGTTCGTTTGCCTTAGACCCAGCGGTCTCAATTATTTACCTCACTTTAGAAATCGGTGACGAATTTTCATGGCATGGGATATCACTTCAAATTATTAACGCCTTTTATAATGGTTTTAGTGTGTATGATGACAAATCTTTGTCATAATAAAAAAGAACTCCACCGGGAAGGAAGCATTCACAGCAGGTCTCCTCCGATCATCAGTAAAAAGATCCTTCGTCGACGATTGTTTCGGCCCATTATTTCCAATACAATTTCAGAAGGTGGGCCAACCTGGTTCGTGAAACCAAGCCTCGGGCTTTCGGAGGGGGACAAGACTATATGGTGACTTTGTAACCGGTATTGTGAGATTTGGTGAGGTACGCTGCGGTAGCAGATTAGCCGTCTACCTTCACGATCAGAGAGACAAGCTTACGGTTGGTTCATCGGACATGTGTTAGACTTTGGAATTTGGCAGAGAGACACTGGCAGACACGTCCCGGGCACTTTTAGATGTAAAAACACGAAGTTCCTTTCCACTAGGGATTCTGACTAGTATACCTAGGCTTATTCACCCCCCCCCCCCCCCACCACCACTCCTCTCCCGATGGTCTGTTGCGTCCTGAGAAAACTTTTTGTTGTTGCTCCGCCTACTTGTTTTAGTGACCATTGACGCTGGTTTTCTCTCATGCCCAGCTGCTTTCGCACTTTGTAAGTGGAAATAAGACCTCTTGCGCCTACCTGGACGGCAAAGATTTTAACTGTTTACGCTTTGTCTTCCCTCAGACCTGAAATGAGATCACGGTACTTTTCGAGCTTGAATAGGTGATTTACTTTCATCCGCGACCCGTACGACATGGTCAGCTCTATCAGGGTAATCTGGCGTTTTTCCGCAGAGTGCAGAACTATGTCTGGTCTCAGGCTGGTCTTCCAGATTGGACTCTGGGTACTTTTTGAAACCAGTTAGGTCGAAAGCCAGTAACCAGTCCCTCCCACTGTCATGTATTGATGCGAACTTGTTGATTTTAACTGTAAAATCTGACCAGCTTTGGGGAGCGCATAGAGCGACGGTAGGATTGGCACTTGTGTTGGCCCTCTCATCCTGGCTTGGTCCACAATGTCTGCTAACATTTTTCTACACTTTATTTTTGCGCCAAGTTTATCTTCCCTGACCTAGGGCTTTTTCTGTACGTGGACAATAAGTGCTCCAGCGTCTGCTTAGCTCTGCTAGTGACCATGTCAGATCCGTAGTCGCATCCCACTTCACCATTATGACGCCAGAGGGAAACACATCGTCAGCAGACCTTACATACAAAGATCAGACACAGCAGGCCATTCGCCAGATCTCACCCCATGTGAGTTTTCGTGGCAAGGCGCTCTCGAAGCCGATCCACTGGCCTTGCTGCGACTACTGCGCGGATTTTTTGGCCCTAGTCTCGTTTTCCGTATTTCTTATTTGCTGTATAAGCAAGTCTCTGAGCTCTTTTGCCATGATTTTAGACCACCAACTGACTTTCTCATTCCCTAGGCCGCATCGGTCGGTTTGTGTGCAGCCCATGACTTCCTTCAATTTCAGTGCTTCCTGGGCAGATTCTATCACATTGAGGACTTTCCATTTCTTACCTGTCTTTAGAGCGGACTGGACAGCTGCCACCGTGGGGTTTAAAGACTCGAGCTGCATCATCGCGAGTCTTATATTGACGACTTTAAACTCTTCAGTTATTGACTGAAAAAAGATATACCAACATAGAATGTTTGCAATAGAGAGCCAAGTCGGTCAGACAAGGCGTTGCTCCAGGCCAATATCTCTGTGTTGATGTTTTACTCCACATTCTCCACTGCAGTCATGCTCACCTAGAGGTAAACCCACTTCCTTTATTATCATCAACGTCATCATCACTTTTACGTTTTGCTTGTGGAGAAACACATTGCTATCAAGTTCAGAATGGCTAACACTGATTATTGTCAGTCGATGTGAATGCAGAATCTTTAATGTGAGCACCCACTTGATTTTACATCAGATGGTTCAGCTGTAGTGCCTGTGCTATGATTGCTTTCTAATTTGGTGACCGAATCATTTGATCTTCGATTTCTCAACGAATAATGGTGAAAGATCATGTTCCCACAGTATGTCTGATAGTTTCTTGTCTCACTCTGTCATGAACAGTGAAGTCAGAAGACAGATAATCTCACATATGTTAAGTATATGTAATTTTAATTAATTAGTAAATATTATACTTGTAGAAATAAATGCCTATCCCCCTTCCAAATATATGTTTCTACGCGTCGTCCTATCATTGAAATAAAACACAAACACTTTACGCGAGGTTTCACTTTCCACTCATAAAAACAATTATTCCCAAACAGATGAGAGGTTTAACGCTACCGTTCTTAGGAGATAAAACACCAGCTTAATTATATTTTCTTTCCAAATGCCACTGTAAAAGCCTTTCCTTAACAGAACATGTTATCCTCATTTAAGCAATTTATGATCGTCATTTGAATTAGGCAGGGCATGGCCGTATTTCTTTGGGAGGAAGGGCCCTAATCTAAATGTCTCTAGGCTTATCGGAAGTAAGATGCTTGCCTGACGCCAGCAGGTCATGTGTGTGTAAGACGCTTGCCTGACACCAGCAGGTCATGTGTGTGTAAGATAATTGCTTGCCGTCAGCAGGTCATGTGTGTGTAAGATGCTTGCCTGACGTCAGCAGGTCATGTGTGTGTAAGATACTTGCCTGCCGCCATCAGGTCATGTGTGTGTAAGATACTTGCCTGTTGCCAGCGGGTCATATGTGTGTAAGACGCTTGCCTGATGCCAGCAGGTCATGTGTGTGTAAGATAGTTGCCTGTTGCCAGCAGGTCATGTGGGTGTAAGATAGTTGCCTGACTCCAGCAGGTCATGTGTGTGTAAGATAGTTGCCTGTTGCCAGCAGGTCATGTGTGTGTAAGATACTTGCCTGCCGCCATCAGGTCATGTGTGTGTAAGATACTTGCCTGTTGCGAGCGGGTCATGTGTGTGTAAGACGCTTGCCTGCCTTCAGCAGGTCATGTGTGTGTAAGATACTTGCCTGTTGCCAGCGGGTTATGTGTGTGTAAGATACTTGCCTGTTGCCAGCGGGTTATGTGTGTGTAAGATACTTGCCTGCTGCCAGCGGGTCATGTGTGTGTAAGATACTTGCCTGTTGCCAGCGGGTCATGTGTGTGTAAGATACTTGCCTGTTGCCAGCGGGTCATGTGTGTGTGTAAGATACTTGCCTGTTGCCAGCGGGTCATGTGTGTGTGTAAGATACTTGCCTGTTGCCAGCGGGTCATGTGTGTGTGTAAGATACTTGCCTGTTGCCAGCGGGTCATGTGTGTGTAAGATACTTGCCTGTTGCCAGCGGGTCATGTGTGTGTAAGATACTTGCCTGTTGCCAGCGGGTCATGTGTGTGTAAGACGCTTGCCTGACGCCAGCAGGTCATGTGTGTGTAAGATACTTGCCTGTTGCCAGCAGGTCATGTGTGTGTAAGATACTTGCCTGTTGCCAGCAGGTCATGTGTTCAAATTCAAATAAAGACCGTTTTGTGTTCCTCCATAAAAGGGTTCTTTACAATATTCATGAGTAAATGCCCCATTTCCACGCCTTCTAGCTTACTCAGCATATAAGGCTAGGCATTTACTTTACAGCATTGGAACTTGGGGGGGGGGGGGGGGAATGATGCAGTTAACGCCTGCTGCTTTTACTTCTCAGGTCTTTATCGCGTACCCAATCAAAAATAATTCCACACAGGTCATTATTTCGAAAAATTTCAAGACTTGATCCTGTAACCAGCGAATCAGCCGGCATCTAGCCGCTACACCATGGCAGCTCCCGATATATATATATATATATATATATATATATATATATATATATATATATATATATATATATATATACATAAAACTTGAAAAAAACAATAGTTCCTAACCCTTTGGCTCGGTACTATGGATATCGCAACCCTTCGGCCTTGATTCCATGATAGATACCGCAAATCTGGGAGAAATGTGGCTTTCCTGCCTACCCCCGGGAGTGAACCCGGACCACAAGGAGTTCGTCACACGGTCACCGCGATGTTAGGTTTAACCAAGTTCGCTAGAGATGCTGGTTTTTTTTTTTAGTTCAGTCTAAATGTGTTAAAGCAAATCCTTTTTACGAAGTTAACTTCACTTTGTGGAAGTGAGAACAGCCATCTGTTTGACAACACGACCGAAATCAATAGATTATTTTTGTGTAGCCGCTGAAGTCATCCTTTCTCAACTGTCAACGTTATTGCTACACGTCGTCGAGTAATAGAAAGAAACACACACCATTCCCACGAAGTTAATTATTGTCTTTAAAAAATATGATTTCCATCTTCTAAAAATATAATTCCTATCTTCTATGGATGAGCAGTTTTATGTTGGCTTTTCTAAAAAACAAAACACAAGGTTAATTAGTTTTTCTTTGAAAACGTCACTTCGAATGCCCTTATCTAAGGAGCAAAATTGATAGGTTCATTTAAGAAGTTTATGATCGCCATTTGGAAGACGACGTGGTCTAGCGGCTAGACGCTTGTCTGTGAATAGGAAGGTCGTGGGTTCGGTACCTGGAGTCGAACTTTTATTTAGAAAAAAAAAAAAAAAACGTGGGCTCCCAGGTCGACCCAGCCTTAAGTGAGTACCAGGTACAGTCAAGGGAAGTAAAGGCGGTCGGCGCGATGCTGACCACATCACCCACCAAGTGCCGTCGGTCTATAAAGATATAGGTCTAGCCCTTTATACCCATACGCCTGAAATGCGTGGATAGAGGGTCGTTTTATGATCGCCATTTGAATTACACAAGACGTGGCCGTATATCTTTCCACACGAGGGCTGCAATCGAAATCTGTCCTCGGTGTCAGTTCGGGGCCATATTTTGGGGGAACACAGAATAGACCTACCGTCCCCAGCATACATGTCGTAGGAGGCTACTAATTTGTGGTTGTTTATGTTCGAGGTCAAAGTGTGTCTACATGAGACACAAGGAACCAATAGACTCATACAAATAAGCTACACCTGTAAAACGGATGCACACGCAAAACTCAGGTCGTAGACCAAATTCACAGTCCAGAAATGGGCAAAGAACCTGGAAATTCCGCTGGCGAACGCAAACAAACAAACACACAAACAAACTAATATTCCCTGGCTATAGCTATAGTGGTAAATTAGGTTGCGTAGCAGCTAAACTCTGGCCTCACGGTCAAAACGGCAAGGGTTTAAATCTGTATTACGGCAGGGCGAAACGGGATAGTTGGGGGGGGGGGGGGGGGTCGTACACAATTTTGGGAAGGTGCCTCAAGGAGCATGAGCTCCCAGGTCCCGACCCATATGCTCCAAGTATCATGTAGGAGATTACTATTATTCTATTATTATTGTAATTTAAATACCTAATGGAAAATAAATATTCTGCTATATTGGGAATAATTTGAAATGTATAAACAAAAGCTTTAACATATAATTTATAAAAATGGTACAGGGTGCCTCTTTGTACATTTATCCAATTATTTAGCGAGTCTGGTTGTAATTGATCTCCAACATGCTCTGTCTCTTTATAGTAAATTCTCTCCGACTGTGTTCGTCCATCTCTTGATGTTGTCCTTCAACCTGTATCGTTGCCCACCTTTTGCGTTCTTACCTTTGACTTTTCCCTCCAATTTGGTTTTTTGTTTGTGTGTGGCTGAAATGTTTCACTTGTATCTTTTTATTTATTTCATTAACTCTTTTTTCATTCATTTTCTCACGAGAGCACCTGAAAATGATAGGTTTGTTTCCATGAAACACGAATTATACTTCCTGACTGCACTGTTCAACGAGACTCAGTTCTCTTTTCTAACAGTTTACGCAGAGATTATGACTACCTGATCATTCACGAATGTCTGCATTTAAAGTGTAACAAGGCACTTTTCGCCATTCTTATGCCCACCCTAATTAGCCGTCTTTTATGACATAACTGGTAAACTCGGAGGATTGAGTTTATGAGTTAGATTATCTGCACAGCACTCCGGACACATCCATAGGCGCTCAGATTCCTCTCTCAACATATTCATCAGCGTCGTGGGGTTAATATTACCAGTCCTATGTTGGTTAATAAGACTTCGTGTGTGCGTCCAGTGTGCTTCTCATGCTTGGCTGTGCCGATCTTTACTCCCAGTTCGCGTATTCTTAGAAGTGATGTGGACTCGGCGGATTGTGCGGATGAAACCTCTTATTGGTTTAACGGACAAGAAGGCGTTTACCACTAGGCTCTGTGGAGAGCTTCAAACAAGACAGGTCACTTAGGACGCCTTGGTCATCCACTGCATCTAGGTCCATTTTCAATCGTCTTGACATTGTCCTGCCATTGGATTAAGATGGACACAGGCGAGAGAGTAAGGTCGACAAATTCCGCAACTCTTCCTCACTTAAATCCAAAACCTTGCGCAAGTCACTTTCATCTAGCTATCATCATTATCATCAATCACAATTGGTAGACGAATATCCGACTATTTTCCTACTCCCTATAAGACGGATGTTCAGAAAGTAACGCACCACAACGTGTTTCTCGGTTATTAAGAACTTCCTGTCTAAACTGAAGGACTGAGCACAGCAGAAGGTCAGGCTTCACAGTTAATTTTTGATTCTGACAGCGATGTGCTAGTTTAGTTTCCACAAATGGACGAAAGTGTACGGTTTCGCTACATAATCTTTCGAGTTAAGCGTTTGATGCAGCACTGTAAGGTGTGTTTTTCATGTGGAATGCCTTTCATTTGCACATGGTTCAGTCATGTTATTCTATATGGCCGATATTTGGTTTACATTGTCGGCTGTCGAAACATCTTATGTAATAATTATACGTATGTATAACCTAACTTATCGCGCCCCACTACTTCCTCAACAATAAATTGCATTTCTGTTGACGACTGTTAGCTTTGGCGCCTCTAGCAACTGCCATAGGAATTTACTGCGCGCGCATATTTCTAGATTGTGTTGGAATTAACTGTTTATTCACTATGTTTTTTAAATAATGATACAACGAGGAACATTTCTGTTGATTTGCACTGGCCCGGCAACAGAGCTAGTTTGGGCAAACCCGATTGCAGTAAAGTTTAAAACTCGACTATGACTAAGCTAATAATACATCTAGAAGCATGACGTTTTGCACACTTCATATACGGCATGCGCCTATTTATTGCATTACTAAACTGCACCGCAACTGTCAAATACTACCGCTGCACTAACCAGTCGAAATGGAACGTGTATTCAGCTTGCTGTATATACAGCTTATTGTAATAAAATGTCTCGCTGCAGAGAAGGAAACTGTTGTCAATATTCACAGGCACCTACGTGATGTGTTAGGAAGTTTTGCAGTCAACAGGGTTCCGTGTGCACACAATCAGGAAGTGGCAACGCGGGCTGCTTGATCGCCTGCGCTTTGGACGTCCTGCCACAGCCATCAACACAGACATGTTGAAATGCCATGAGGATAACAATAATGTAACTGGTAGGGGAATGACTTGGGAAAGAGAAGTTCGTTCATCACGAGCGATGAAGACCACTTTCATCCAAAGTAGTAATGATCAATGATTATGAGTACGAAGGTGGCTGATTAGTCCAATATGAGCCAGGAAAGCTCTTGAGCAGTGCCGACAACATATGGAAGCCGCAGTAGGTGTGGGATTCGCAGTACGATTCAAAGGTTGCCCAAAGCGAGTTTCTCAAAATCGAACAAATAGCCAGCGATTACAAAGTAAAACACTGTATTCTAAGTTGCTAGAGCGTTTCAGTGCTGATGGGAGAACTCTCACGGGGAAATCCTTGCATGAGACGATAAGACATTCAACGGAATGGCACCATCTGCCATCATCACGAAAAAGGAATTTCAAGACAACTCCTTCAGCGTGATGTCTGTTTATGTCTGTCTTTTGCGACATGGAAGGTGTGATTCTTGGGAAGCTATGCTACGACCAGAGGCACTCAGTTCGCAAGCTTATATTAAAACATTGAAGAAGTTCTGTTAACATATTCGCATGCTTCGATAGCATAAGAATTCAGCAGACCTGTTTTCGCGAAAATGGTCGGGAAGCAATCACCACACTGAGTTGAACTGTCCTACCTCATTCATCATATACTACCGTTTTGGCACCTTCTGATTTTCATGCATTTTTCCACTTAAATATGCACTCTGTGGGATAAGGTCTAAAGATGATGAACAAATGATTGATACATCAAAGAAATAGCCGCAGGTTCAAGAGAACATTTGCTAGGGGCTAGAAATGGATGCACTCGTCCCGCTTTTCACGCCACCATAAAGCCGTACAAGTTGATGTGGATTACACTGAATAATACTGATGTTCACAAAAATCATCATCATGTAACAGGTCCTTTGCAGAACGTCGCTCTCGTCACGGTCAGCTTGAAAGAAACTCGGTCTCTCGCCAGTTCTCTCGCCTCATGTACTTTCACACTCAAGGAGTCACTTATATCCTGTGCCCATCTTTGTGTCGGTCGGCTCCTGCCCGTCCTTCTTGGTACCATGCCTTCTGCTATAATTTTTCTTCCAATCCGTCGTGAGCTTGACATGACCAAAATATTTCAGCTTCCGAGACAGGATTCTGTTTACTAGCCAATCTTCCTTGATGTTCAGATCTTTCAAGATTTCGGTATTTCTCCTCTTTTTTGTCCAAGATAGTTTGAGAATCTTTCTATAAGTAAAGTAAAGGGCCCTTTCCACGCCTTTAGGCGTATAGGGCATATAGGGCTAGAACTATATTTTTTAGACCAACGGCACACGTTGGGTGATGTGGTCAGCATCACGCCGGCTGCCTCTACTTCCTGGGACTAATCTTTCTATAGAATTCACATAAGTATCCGTGTATAAAGTTAGTTGCGTATCCTTTACAGGACGTAGCAGAACCAACCCCGACATTTGTTTGTTGTTGTGGTTTTTTATAGGCAAATTTACGCCCTCTAGTTTGCCATAGCTTTCTAGATTGTCAGCTCTCTATACCACAGTCAAAGCCAACGCAAGGCACGATGCCAGCAGCTGGGATCAAACCCGCCACCTCGGCTTTACAGAGAGCGTTCGCAACGCCTGAGCCACAGACACCGGCTGTTTACTGCATGAACGGCTGTCCCATGTTTCTTGAACACACCAGGGGCTTTATTTCACTCACATACCCCGCCCTACTGCTCCTGACACTTTCCCACGGCCCTGAATTCCCTAACAAACTCGGTCGTAACACAAATTAATGACCTAATTCCCATAATAAAGGCACACCCAAATGAACCCGCAAAACCGTCATTGAAGAAAACTGGATTGTAATTTAAAACAGCTAATAATAATGTAAATGGAATCATGAACTAGATATAATTTGCTGATCAAATACGCGTAAATGGGCCCGGCATAAGAAAACAGAATGGGAAATGAACTTACTGAAATGATGTTAATAAATAGGAATATGAAAGCTATTTTAACTCTCTTAACGGGGCATGTTTTTACTCTTTAATCTAGTGGAAATCAAATTTCGCCCCTGTTATTTCAAACCGGAAGGACCCCGGCTCTCTAGCGTAGTTGGCTAAACCGGATTGCGCGGAGACCGGGTGACGAGCTCATTGTGGTCCGGGTTCAATCCCGGGGGTAGACAGGAAAGCCACATTTCTCCCAGTTTTACGGTATTTACAATAGAATCAAGGCTGAAAGGTTGCGATATCCATAATACCGAGCCTAAAGGTTAACAACTCATGGCTTCTGGATACTAAAACAAACAAACAAACAAACCGGAAGGATGCAAACATAGTGTAGGGTCTTCTGAACTTCAGGCGCATATGGGCTAGGCTTTGTTTTTTAATTGAAACGACCAAAGTGGTATATGCCACGTTTTCTTCTAACATAACTCTATTTGAGGATTGAACTTTGTTTTTGAGATTTACTCTTGGTGAAGTCTAATCTGAATAGGGTATCTTTTAATCAACAGATGTTGAACTTTTAAATTATACTCATGAAGACTGATAAAAATAATTAAATAAACAAAACGTTATACAGCAGTACAATGAAAACACTTAATGTAAATATTTTTTACACTGAAATGTTCCTGGTATTGTGTGTCATGAATTAGAGATTGGCCTATACGTTAGAACAAGAACACAGTGTGAATCCCTGCGCCTTCACATATTGTTTCGACGCCTCACCACAGAAGCTGGAGGTCTAAATGAAGAGATTTTCCCGTCCTTTTTTTTTAAATCTAGGTTGTACAATGTAAACCAGATAAAGGTAGTGAACTGCATTCATAGTAACAGAGGCACAGTTACAATTCTCTACCACTGCGTTTTCGTCTTTTCACGGTTGTTAATCTTCATCTTTATGCCAGGTAATGCGGGTTATCGAAGGAACGAGCGTGCAGACCATCTTGCTGACACTGGACAGAAGTGGTGTTATGAATGCCATGCGCTGCACTTACAGTACGGAGGAGCAAGCTAAAGGATAGTGACTCGGTATCCATGTCTAGACTGATGAACATGGGGGTTTAGCCTGGAGCTGCCAGAAATGGACATTTCACTAAGGGGACAAGACGTTTCATTTACCAACACAGAACAGGCATCATCAGTCGTTTAACACTTGAGGAGCTTTTGATGAGAATATCGGAGCACTTATGGATCTGTCCGGAGTGCTGTGATGGTAATCCTTTTTAATCACTAATCGCAGCGAACGTCATCATTTCTGAAATAAACTAGACCGTCGTCTCATCTTAGAAATCTGTTAGGGGAGAAGATTTGAGCATGTAGTGATTAAACCAACCTGCGATTATCATATAAAAATTTGATAATTAAAGACTAATTGGATTTAAGATTTAGAAAACCAGACAACGCTCAGAATATCCAAGCTATATTAGAACAGCTAAAAGAGACATATTTATTCATTTCGCTTTTTGATATAGAGCGATTCTTAGAATACATGGATAAAGAAGGGAAGAAATACTGGCAGATTAAAAAGATCTGAACATCAAGGAAGTGTGGCTAATAAACAGCATCTTGTCTCAGAAGCAGAAATATGTTGGTCGTATCAAGCGCCATGACGGACTGGAACATAAATAGTCAGAAAACATGACACCAGGAAGGAGGGGCAGGGGTCAACCAACACCAAGACTGCCACAGGATATAAGTGACTCTTTGAAGGTGGCAGAGCTGGAAAAAGGCCAGGTTTCTTTTATGCGGACTGTGATGAGAACGATGTTCCGCAATGGACCTGATTTGATGATCTGATATGGATTTGTTTTTGGCCTCTACATTTGGCCTATGTTATTTATGCAACGTAATTTCTCTTCTTTATTCTAGTGAATCATCGAATTGTATTTTTTCTCAATAAAATACGTTTCGTTGTGTATATTTATTTCCACATGATTGCTTCTACCAACCTGTTTCCCAATAGACTTTCAATGCCGCCTGTGTTTTTTTCCCCCTTCTTTTTCTGAAGACAACCATGTCAGTCGAAACATCATTGTCTGGGCTGGTCATTTCTGCAGGATTTACAGCCTGTCTATAATCGTGTTATGTAGGCTGCTGTGTCCCAGTAAACATGTTGGCTTGGAGAAGAATCTTTCAGATGTCTAGCAGGTCTCTCTCTAGAGATCTGTGCTTGTATTTCAAACACTGACGTTGAGATTGTAGAACATAAGTTCACAATTATCTTCGTTTTCCTGCATACCTAAGGGTCTCTGTTTGCAAAAAAACATAAGTTTTATCTTTTAGTGGGTTTACTTAAAGATTGCATACTTCTGTTCGAGACTGAACGGTTTGAAATTGAAAGAAGTCGTCCTGTAGTTAGGAACTCGCATTGTATGAAATGAAGTCGGCAGGCCTTCAGCCTATCGGGGGAGAGAGAGAGAGACTGTGTGTTATACTAGATTACACCCTATTCAAAAACAGACTTCCCTCTCTCATGAACACCATTAAAAAATTGCCCATATACCAGCCAGCACTGGTGGGCTGCGGGAGTCGCCGTTGCAGAGCTACCCAGGATTAAGTGGGTACCGGGTGAAGTCCCGGGAAGTAGAGGCGGCCGGCGTGATGCTAACCACATCACCCATCTTGTACCGTTGGTCCTTAAAATATTGGTCTAGCCCTATGTGCCCTATACGCCTAAAGGCATGGAAAAGGGTCCTTCACGTTTTACTTTTACTGGTGGGCTAACCACTACAGAAAGCGCAGGTCTGATAATGAATCATCTAAGTGTAATGTTGCGTGTAAAATAAGAGAGAAAAAAAGTCACAAATGGTTATGGGATGGCAGGAAAATGTAGTTAGTTTCTAAAGGTGTCCTTAAGTGACAGCAACATCGAGCAATATGTCTCCGTTTGTTAGGTGGCGCTCTTTGGTGCATGTGCATTCGCAACACAGAAACAAAATGGCGATTCTAAGTTTGGAACAATGTTTATCCCGTAAAGCGGCGCCACTAACGATTTCCACCTTTCCGGTCCAGTGAAAACCCACCTTAGCGGGGTGTATTTCGCGAAAGATGCGGAAGTTGAATGTGAAGTGAAAATATGGTTTAGAAAACAGAGCACGTGATTCTTTGGAGCAGGTTTTTGAGGACTGATAAAATCGATGGGACAAGTGCATCAATGTTGGTGGCAAGTATGTTGAATAATAAAAGGAAGTTTATGCGTAAAAGTAAAGGATTTTCAAACTATTATCGTCCATTTGTGACTAACGTATTGCCTTCCCCTGGAAGAAACTGGCATAGTTGTTTAACTGATTCTAACACGGACTTGGGCTATCGAGCAACAGTAATGGTTTTGTATATACTACATATGGAATGTCGCGCACTTCTAGTACTCGTTTTGTAGTGAAGATACAAGTAGTAATAACATACTGATGCTGAAAACGGGACACCATGATTAATAAAGAAATAGAATGGTTTCTGTGTTTCGTATAGATAGTCGGAAATAGAGATAACTTTTAGATATATAGGTATATATGCAGACATACAGACACACACAGAGGGAGGGGTGGGGGTTTTGAAGAGGATAAAAAGAATATGGACTTTGCGTACTGGATGCAGCATGTATTGTTAATTTTTTACGAATGGGCAGGCTGTACAAACAATAACTACTATAGTCATAAAGAAAGAATTGATATATGTTGATAAAACTATTTATTTTCGTGATGAATATCTATATGCGCTATTAATTTATGTATTAAATTTGAAGGTGTAGAAATTTGTGAGAAAATTGATGGTCAGATTCAAACTGGAATATTGTATTTGAGACACACATTCCCTATTTCGGGGAAGGGTGGTGGTCTTTAGATGAGAACATTATTTGTAGCCGAGTTATTTAAAGAAAAGTTGCATGCATTTAAAAACTTGCATTTCGAATTTCTACATCACCGGCTTAATCAAACACCGGAGTGTCCTCTAAACAACGGTGGCCTGTTGCAGCTATCTTTATTACTCAAGGTCCTTCAAAAATGTTGTGTGTTTCAAGTCGGGCATGTCAAACATGCAGCCCGCGAACCTTTGCGGCCCCATGCAAGCACGCCTGCCGCCCGCATAAATGATATAAAGCATGTTCAAGTTTAGTTGCGTACAGGACGTTGCTGAACCAACTACAGCAGCCTCTGACTGAAAGGTCGGCCCCCTGATACCACCGTAGAAACCAACGCAATGGGCAAGGCCCTCAGCTGGGATCGAACCCGGTATCCTGGCATTACGAATCGTTCGCATAGACTTAGCCACAGAGCCGACATATATAAGCATACGCATACATAAAATAGCTGTCATGTGTGGTCGTCATGATAACACACATGTCACCCATGCGGCGCTGGAAAGACGCGTAGTTTGACATGCCAGCTTTTAGTCGCCTTGCGTTGGTTTCGACAGTGGTATCAAGAAAGCCGACCGTCCAGTAAGCAATGGCAAATTACTGGACGTAAATTTGCCCAAAATCCACACAACAGCCAGTGGCTGTTAGAGCTGGTTCTGCAACGTCCTGTAAAGGATACGCAACTAACCAGTAGTGTAGTCCTTATGACAATACACATGTCACATATCACTCCTGTCACGTGCCTGATGTAAGGATTTCTCCTTCAGAACCAACAGCTCTCAGAAATGATTATGTTGAGTCGTTTGGCTCGTATTGGTCTAAGGGATTCCCCGTGGCCAATATACGCTTCAACTTATTTCTGGAGTAGGGCAACTCAAGTATTGGCACTACAAATTATCTGTATATGAATACAATATTCCTAGGCACACTTGGCTGGAACACCCCCCACTACTTACTAAAGAAAGCCCCCATGTTATGATAGTTCATTATCATAACCATGTTTAACACATATAGTTAAGATTAAATACACACACAATGCTAAAACACTTTGAAAAGGTGAAATAGAGAAACCTGAGTCAGCCATGAAAATGAATGCATGTAATCATTACAACATGTACAAATAGAAAATAGTGAAGTAGATGCCAAATCACAATAGCTGGATTCTAGAATACAATGTCCAGATTGCAAGGACTCCTAAACAGCCAGAATGATCTAGAGGTGACACACTTCATCCTCGGGAAACATGGAGCTGTGAGGAATATAGCAATAAGGCATCAAACTGAACTTATCCTCTTTCTGTCTATTGATGCTTTCCCTCAGCTCCTGATGATTCGACTGTCTTTGGTGACTCTGCCTCAAATGGATCAACTGGTGGGGGCTTACCTCACCATAAAGGACACAGCACTGGATAAGCACACAGCAAATGGGCTCCCACTAGTCATTAGCAGCACTTTCCATGACTATACACACATGTTCTGGCACATGTAGGACGTTTGAGGTATATGGCACCTCAAACTGACATCAATCTCCACACTTGGTAGTTGGGTGATAAGTGGTAGGTAATGGGGTAAATTGATGGATGGGTTTATGGTTGGTGGGTGTTGGTTGGACTGTGAATCTTCTGCCAGCTCCTCACAAAGGAACTCATCCTGCCAAGAAATAACTTTGAATTAGGTCATCACCAAGATGGTAACATCTTGACAGGAAAGACAGAACAAGCATCAGTCATCATCCCACATCTGCTTACTCCACCTTTGCTCCCCTGTTTCATTCCTCAGAATGCCTCTCAAGACCAGGAGACACAAGTCCCCTATCATTCATCTGTCTGTTTAGTGCAAGAGATGGAAAGTCAGATATATAGTGGAGATAGGTAGACACTCTAACACATATATCAATCTCTCTCCCCCCTCCCCTCTGCACACAGACACCAGTATTTACTGTCAGTACCTTTATTCCTTACGACTCCCAAGCCAGTCCCAGCATTCATTGATCTGGGTCAAACACACTCACCCACTGGCTGACCCCGTCCTGACCTAATTATGTCCCCATTTGTATGCACAAACTTCTGTTTTTAGTTTAAATAGTACACACTTGTAAGGTTATAAGATTTACCAGTATGAGTGGGTTATTTAGGGCATAGGCTATTTAGTCTGTACAGAGGAAGGTCTAAGTTCGAATCCGCTTCTCTAGCGATCAAGAACGGTCGAACTATGTGTGATCCCACAGCCGATACTGATCTCTCTGCAGCAGTGACCACTTTAACAGACATCATTTTAGGTACTCGTAAACTATAATTAACTTACCCAAGCATAGGAAAAGTCCCTGGGAAGCCGACCAAAAAGAATGGCGCAAAATACGCACTTCAGGCGTTGGTAAAAAGGAGTTCCTAGTAAACATGGGCAAGGAGTAAATCGGTTTCTAAGAAACCTCAAATAACTCTTCTAATATTTATCCAATAGATATACATTTAAAAGTGGAGTTAAGTCAAAGCAACTATAAAATGTAGACATAATAATTTTGTCCAATAAAGGCATATATATCGATATAAGGGACTATATCTTTTCCGGACGAGTCCAAGTTTGAATTTTGTGCCGATTACAGGTAGGTCAAGTTACCAGTCTTACGGACTGATGTGTAATGGCTTATCATTCCACGACAACACATATTACCCATTCGGCCCTGGAAAGACTCTTTGACATGCCACCTCCAAGTCGCTGATGTGCGTTTATCTGTTTTATCTCGAGGACGAGCTGGAGTGTGTTGTATTAATAGACAAGGTTATGACCAATTGATGTGAGCTGTCGTGTGTAGTCCTCATGACAACACAAATGTGACCCCTGCCGACCTGGACAGACCCTTTGACATGCCACCTTCAATTCGCTGTTGTGCCTTTATCTCTTCTTGTTGTTCTCCTACCTGTATAGGTGTCTACTTTGCATGTTCGCCTGCCTCACAATATTGTTTGAGTTTTGTTCCTTTGAGATTGCTGACGCCTCAAAGTCTTGGAAACATTTTGCTTTTCTCTATGGCACAAGTCAACAACTATAATTTCCTCTGTAGTCTCTCTAGACGGCGTCAGTGGCTTAGGCGTTGCGAGCGCGCTTTGTAATGCGGGGTGGCGGGTTGGATCCCAGCTGCGAGCCCTGCGCCTTACGTTGGTTTCGTCAGTGGTATCAAGAAGCTGACCTCCAGGATCAATGGCAAACTACTGGATGTAAATTTGCCTAGAAAAACAACAACGGCCCAAAAATGCTGGGGTTGGTTGTGCAATATCCTGTAAAGAAAACATAACTGTCTCTCTGTAACATTTGCTTTTTTCTTCTTCTTCTTCTTCTTCTTCTCGTTCACCAGCTGTAAACTCTGGCGGAAGGTTCTGGTTGCTCGTCTACTACTGAACTGCAGTCCTGCTCCAGAACCTGAGTGTTGCGTGTGCATCAGTTTTACAGATCTCATTCTCTTGAATACAGACTGTTGGTTCCTTGCCTCTCCGGCAGACGCACTCCGTCTTCAAAGGAAGTTCCCCAATTAGTTGACTCTTACAACATGCTTTTTGGGAGGCAGTGGGTCTATTCTTTCAATACGCTGTTTCCTTCAAATGCTACATATTCGTTAGATTATTAGTCACTACTATAGTCTTTTCCGCGAATATTTCCATGCCATACATGGTTGCTGATTCATCACGGTAGATTCACAAGTTCGACTAGCTCTTGTACTTCCCCAGCCAGCCCGTCGATGTCATCTGCAAACCTCTGCAGACGACTCTGTCTATCTCGTTTCTCTCTACTCTCCATCTCTCTCCATTCCTCTGTCTCTCGGCTTTACTCTTTCTCTCTTTTCTCTCTCACCTTTTATCCCTCACTCTCTGTAACGTCAGTATAATAACGGACTAAAATTATTTATAATAGCAGTAACAAACTCACTGTTGTACCTGTTTGTTTCTGTCAAGATGCTGTCATTTATTTGCTATCCACTATTTCCCCTGCATTCTTTAATAAACACCATGTGTGAAAATATAAAATATTTTCTGTAAAAAGATGAGGGTATTGACATCATTGTTCTGTCCTATTTAGCTGAAGAGGTATACCTCATTTTTATGTCCCATTTAGCTGAAGAGATATACCTCATTTTTCTGTCCCATTTAGCTGAAGAAATATACCTCATTGTTCTATCCCATTTAGCTGAATAGATATACCTCATTGTTCTGTCCCATTTAGCTGAAGAGATATACCTCATTGTCCTGCCCCATTTAGCTGAATATATATATATATATTATATATATATATTATATATTATATATATTATATATATATATATATATATATATATATATATATATATACCTCATTGTTCTGTTCAATTTAGCTGAAGAGATTCACATCACTGTTCTGTCCCATTTAGGTAAGTCACACAATGATGAACTGATAGCCACCAGTTGTGAACAGCGCACACACTGTAACTCCTTTGATCTCAGTTTAAAAAAAAAAAAAATTCTACATGTCCACTGAAAAATGCAGTCTTTTAAACCAACTCATGGCCTTCAGACCGCGAGGCAAATGACCAAACAATTTGTCCACGACTGCCCTGTTGTACGAAATGTTTGCGCCAAATGAAGACTTGCTGCCCCCCCCCCCACCCCCCCCCCCCCCCCCCCCCCACAATTCCAGACACCGACTGTAACACCTAGTTAATGGGAATTCTAAGCGACCAAAATATAAGAGTTTGTGTATACACAATTCTAAGCCGCAACTTTTTTATTACGTGTATAAAAAACAACAACCGCAAGTTCAAAACGGCGTGATTTATGTAACAGACTATTCATGACCTGCCCAGACATACTCTAACAGAAGTCAGGCCGTTTTTAAATGTCCGGCATGACTTATACACATACTGAACTGGCACGTATGTATCACCAAGCTGTACCTGTTCCTTCCTTCGCTGATGAATTTGTAAAGGTTTAACCGCTCCATTAACAAAAATAGCCTGGTTTGCTAGCGTAGTTGGGTAATTCTGAATTCGCGGTGACCGGGTGACGAACTCCTTGTGGTCCTGGTTCACGCCCGAGGGTATGCAGAAAAGCCATATTTCTTCAAGATTTACGGTACCCATCATAGAATCAAGGCCGCAGGGTGGCGAAATCCCTAGTACCGAGCCAAAGGGTTAACAACTCATAGTTTATAGATACTTAAAACGAAAAAAAAAAAAAATTACACAAAACTTTGAATAGAAAGCTGCTCATGTTTGGTGCATGTCAAAAGTGGGTAGCCCATCTTTAAATTTGTATTATGATAACAGCCTTCGTCTGCGCTGTGATGTCACGTGCGTAGTTACTCTTCGCATCCCTAACATTTAACACTAACAGGTTACGAAACATGAGTGTACTTATTTCATTCTGTTTTACAATTTTAACGTTTTCACTTAATCTTCCCCTCGTACAGCATCTTACAGTAGTGGGAATGCGTGGTCTCGAGGTTTAGTCTTTGCCTCGAGTGCTAGAGGTTCCGGGTTCAATCTCCGGGATGGGTTGGGATTTTTCACGTTTACTTGGACATCTAGTAATTACTCCCGGGTCTCTGAGTAGTGAGATCGGACGCCTGTGTGTATTGTTGCCCGAGCAACAATTTTGAGCTAAAAATCTACCTAAAGTATTTCAGGATCCTCGCTGTGCTACAGAGCCTGTGCACTGTACTAAGCTTCTTTGGATTTAGACTTCAGTTAGAAAAAGAACGCATCACTAATGGGTTACCTCCCGTGTGTCATAAAGTTGATCCGTTTCCAAACCTGAAACTTCAAACCTCAGACCTCGTACAGCCTTTTTTGAACCAAAACTATGCCTTTGTTAACTAGTTGCTTATTACATGCACATTCGTGTTGCCAGGGTTTTACTGTGACTTGCATGAATCAGTCTCTCAAAGGACAAATGTCAAACGCTAACAGTTGAACTGTTGGGACTGAAAGACAAGTGACAATAGTGCTGGAACTTCATGGAAAATTTATGCGGCTTGAATGCATATCGTTTCAACACTGATCTCAAGTTGCATTATACTCTGGATGAAGTGTGACATGCTGATTAACTGAAATGCCATTGCTGGTTTGTTTATTGATAGGGGCTGTGTAGAAGTGTGGCGTCACTCTAGGAGACGAGGCGTGTAGAAGTGTGGCGTCGCTCTAGGAGACGAGGCGTGTAGAAGTGTGTCGTCTCTTTAGGAGACGAGGCGTGTAGAAGTGTGGCGTCTCTTAAGGAGACGAGGCGTGTAGAAGCGTGGCGTCGCTCTAGGAGACGAGGCGTGTAGAAGCGTGGCGTCGCTCTAGAAGACGAGGCGTGTAGAAGTGTAACTTTGCTCCAAGAAGACGAGGCGTGTAGAAGTGGGGCGTCTCTTTGGGAGATGAGGCGTGTAGAAGTGTGGCGTCTCTCTAGGAGACGAGGCGTGTAGAAGTGTGGCGTCTCTATGGGAGACGAGGCGTGTAGAAGTGTGGCGTCGCTCTAGGAGACGAGGCGTGTAGAAGTGTGTCGTCTCTTTAGGAGACGAGGCGTGTAGAAGTGTGGCGTCTCTTTAGGAGACGAGGCGTGTAGAAGCGTGGCGTCGCTCTAGGAGACGAGGCGTGTAGAAGCGTGGCGTCGCTCTAGGAGACGAGGCGTGTAGAAGTGTAACTTTGCTCCAGGAGACGAGGCGTGTAGAAGTGTGGCGTCTCTTTGGGAGATGAGGCGTGTAGAAGTGTGGCGTCTCTCTAGGAGACGAGGCGTGTAGAAGTGTGGCGTCTCTTTGGGAGACGAGGCGTGTAGAAGTGTGGCGTCGCTCTAGGAGACGAGGCGTGTAGAAGTGTGGCATCGCTCTAAGAGACGAGGCGTGTAGAAGTGTAGCATCTTTTTGGGAGACAAGGTGTGTAGAACTGTGACGTCTCTTTGGGAGACAAGGCGTATAGAAGTGTGGCGTCTCTTTGGGAGGCGAGGCGTGTAGAAGTGCGGCGTCCCTCCAGAAGACGAGGCGTGCAGAAGTGTGGCGTCCCTCTAGGAGACGAGGCGTGTAGAAGTGTGGCCTCTCTTTGGGAGACGGGGCGTGTAGAACTGTGGCGTCACTCTAGGAAACGAGGGGTGAAGAAGTGTGGCGACGCTCTAGGAGACAAAGCGTGTAGAAGTATGGCATCTCTTTGAGAGACGAGGCGTGTAGAAGTGTGGCGTCTCTTTGAGAGACAAGGCGTGTAGAAGTGTGGCGCTCTTTGAGAGACAAGGCGTGTAGAAGTGTGGCGTCGCTCTAGGAGACGAGGTTTGTAGAAGTGTGGCGTCGTTCTAGGAGACAAAGCGTGTAAATGTGGGCATTGCTCTAGGAGACGAGGCTGTAGAAGTGTGACGTCCCTCTAGGAGACGAGGCGTGTAGATATTTGGCGTCGCCATTGGAGACGAGAAGTGGTGAAGTGTAGCGTCGCTCTAGGAGACAAGGCTGTAGAAGTGTGGCGTCTCTTCTGGAGACGAGGCGTGTTGAAGTGTAGGAGACAAGGCGTATAGAAGAGTGGCGTTGCTCTAGGACAAGATTGTTGTCGCTCCAGGAGATGAGGTGTGCTGAAGTGTGGCGTCGCACTGGGAGACGAGGCGTGTAGACACACGTGGGAACAAGATTTACCAAGACTGAGTAAATGCCTCTTTCATTGCCTTCAGAAGATTCAGGCATTTCGTGCTGTCATATTTGTCTCGACCATTTGGCAGTGGAAGGTGAGCAGAATGCCGACTGCATGCAGTCAAAGAAGGAGTACAGATAGCAGGGCGGGCACACGCACGCACAGGACTTTAATGTAGTCGTTTTGTCTGTCCTAATAATGAGGTGTTTTTTTGTTGTTGGGATGGGGAAGGGGGGGGGGGGGGTTAAACAGAGTATTTGTGATCCGTTTGTGGGTCTGCCGTCCGTACTGAAATTTAGTTTGTATCAGGTTGGTAGTAAATGGTCAGGTAGTAATTAGGATGGGACAGACCGATCAAATGATTTCACACACACACACACATATGAATACATGTGTACACAAATACATATACTCTCAAAAATGCACCCACACACACACGCGCGTGTACAGACAAACTGCACACGTGACCACTGTTTTTGCCTCCGATGGTTAGAGAGTGAAGTAAAAAAACACAAGGAAGAGCCGGAGTGTGTTGTATCCATAGACAAGGTTATGACCACTTGAAGTGAGTTGGTAAAAACCGCCCAAACCACCCCCTCCCTCCCAAAGGATGTAATGGAACAAAGTTGATTTGACCACTGTTAGTATATATTGAAGTAATTGTGTACACATTTAATATTATCATAATATGATTATAATTATTATCAATTTAGTACATGAAAGATAATACTAGTTCTGTATTAAATAGTAAAAACATATTATTAACATAATTTAAAAATAGGAAATTAAAAACATAATTCTAGCGAGAATTTCTACAGATGGCTAAAATGGACCTCCTAGCCTCCTTTGTGAGATTTGGTGGGGGGGGGGGGTGGCTCACACCCCCAACCCCCACCCCCACCCCCTCGCAATTTATGCCTATATGGTTTTTAATATGTGCTTATAGGATACCTATTTTGTTTGTAAGGTAGCTACACCTCCCCCACCCCCCATCCTTAACATTGTTTTCTTTAAGTCGGTGTACATGGCGACCAAGAAAAGCCCGTTCTCCCTCTAAAATGCCAATCATTCACAGTTATACCATTTGAGAAGAACTGTGGTGTATTTTGATATTTTAAATTAAACACTCACTATAAAAGTAAAATCGGGAGATGTGAATCAGCGTCATTGCACACGGTTATAAACCATAAGTGCTCTGCCACCAGTACGGACAGCTGATAAGAAATTGTCCGCCTGTGTCGCCGTCTGTATGTAACTCCAGTGACGTTCCTCCATCTACCCCAGAGTTTCAACTCTGGTACCCATTTCCTAGATGTTGTGGTGAACCCTGAGAACCGCCAGGTTTCGAACACCGACGTGTGCTGCAGCGAGTCGCAGCTGTATTTAAAACGAGTCTGCTATCGACTGCGCTAACGCAGCCCTAAAAACACTCACTATCTCCACACGTATCACTTGTTAAAGGGTTTTAACTTTTCCTCCAAAGACCAAGGTGTATAGAGAATAGAATATAGATGTAACGGATGCTCCAAGGTTTTCTTAATCATTCTCATTAAGTTTGATATTCGTATCATTGCACGTCTTGGCAATATTCAGCATAAAGAATTCGCTCATCGCCCACATTAGCATAAGAATTACAGTTTCTGCACAGAAAAATGCCTGTTGACACTTCCGCAAAAATGCACGAGTAATGACATTCCAATACAAAGCTAAGAATTACGACTTCCGCAAACAGCAAAGAGCTGCCACTCTCATTATGTTTGTCTCTTTATTGAACACACGCATGTGGAGTTGTCCGCCCTTGTTATAAAACTACTGATTCACTTACAACCGTTGTAGCTTGCACAGTTGTTTGCCAAACCGAAGGTCTTGCTTGCTTTTGAATCCGCACAGGGTGAAGTTGTAATCAAATGATTCTGCTCCCAGGTCGACCTAGCCCCATATTGGCACCACCTGTAACTTAAAAGCCTATTAAGAAATGTCCCACTATTCTAGGATGACCGGTGTGATTTTGTTCCTTTTAGGCGTTGATAACCAACGACCTGAAAATTTCCTTTAACAGTTACTTACAGATTTACTTGCGAGCCATCAGCCCTTTATATACTGAATCTTCTTTGTTTTATTATTGCCGTCTTCTTTTTCTTCTTCTTTCATTCGCCTGAAATAAGTTGTCTATATCAGCAATTTTGTCTCTTGTATAAATTTCACATTCGTTTTTAGTTCATTCAGAGGTCCATAGAGTTTACGTTCCACTGTTGTTCTTTCTGGCCAAAAATTTGCCTTAGAGTGTCAAATTCGGTGCAGTCTTGGTGTACATGCTCTGCTGTATGGAGCATCTTTCCACAGGTGCAATGGCTGATACGTCTATCTTGAATTATTGCCGTCAAAATGATTCACACCACATGAAACAAAGAACAATTTTTTTTAACTCGAATCCGACAAAGCCTAATATAAGAGGCCCCGTTTAGCCGTAAATAAAACGTTTGTGCTTGGATATCTTACCCCTAGTTGACCATGTTCTTAGTGCACTTGTATCCATGGTGAGGCGCAGACGCCGTCTGGAGGTGACAGGTTCAGTTTACCGGCACGGTAACTATAGCTTTCGATTTTTATGTTGTCTAGTGTGTTCTTCTATCTTTCTACTTCTTTCTATGAGTGCCGATCAATACACTTTCTGTTACTTGATTAATTAACGGATATCTTACGGGCACATCCTAATCTGTGGGTTGGATTTGACTTACACTTCTGACAGTTACTGCTCACAACCCAGCACCAAACCGACAAAGGTTTGTATGTGTTGCAGAGGGCGTTGACCCAACACCAAACCGACAAAGG
>CAJHNH020004028.1:0-5000 GCA_905116865.2 Candidula unifasciata | reverse complement strand
GATAGATAGATAGATTCAGATCAGATAGATAGATTAGATAGATTAGATTAGATAGTATAGATGATAGATAGATAGATAAGATTAGATAGATAGATTAGATAGATAGATTAGATAGATTAGATAAATCTATAGATAGATTAGATAGATAGACGATAGATCGATAGATAGATAGATAGAAGATAGATAGATAGATAGATAGATAGTAGATAATAGATAGATAGATAGATAAAGAATAGATAGATAGATAGATAGATAGCTAGAGTAGATTAGGATAGATAGATAGAATAGAATGAGATAGATAGATTAGATAGATAGATAGATAGATAGATAGATAGATAGATATATAGATAGATAGCTAGAGTAGATAGTTGTATAGATAGATAGATAGACAGATAGATTTGTGAGATAGATAGATAGATAGATAGATAGATAGATAGTATAGATAGATAGATAGATAGATAGATAGATAGATAGATAGATAGATAGATAGATAGATAGATAGATAGATAGCTAGATAGATAGAATAGATAATAGATAGCTAGATAGATAGATAGGTAGATAGATAGATAGGTAGATAGCTAGATAGATAGATAGATGATAGATAGATAAGGATAGCTAGATAGATAGATAGATAGATAGGATAGATAGCTAGATAGGATAGATAGTGATAGATAGATAGATAGATAAGATAGATAGTATAGATAGAAGATAGATAGATAGATAGATATATAGATAGATAGATAGATAGATAGATAGATAGATAGATAGATATAGATAGATATATGATGATAGATAGATAGATAGATAGATAGATAGATAGATAGATAGATAGATAGATAGATAGATAGATAGATAGATAGAATAGATAGATAGATAGATAGGATAGATAGATAGATAGATAGATAGATAGATGAAGATAGTAGATAGATAGGATAGATAGATAGATGACAGATAGATAGATAGATAGATAGATTAGATAGATAGATAGATAGATAGATAGATAGATAGATAGATAGATAGATAGATAGATAGATAGATAGATAGATAGATAGATAGATAGATAGATAGATAGATAGATAGATGCAAATGTGATCCAGGAACACAGTTGGATCCGGGTATTCCCATTGTGATACATTCACACTGCAGATGGTATCTTTCATCGCATCCGATTCATAAGGCCATCTCCCCTGCCTCTTGTCAAGCTTAGGTCAAGACGTATCCAATGCCTGGTGTCCCCTTTCTTGGCTGGAGCCGACTCGTGCCTTTTGTTCCATAAACCACATCTTCGAATGCGGCTGTTCCCTAAACTTCTGCGTTGTTTAAAATGACCTAAACTTCTGTGTTGTTTAAGATAACCGAAACTTCTGCGTTTTTAAATGACCTTAACGTCTGCATTGTTTCAAATGACCTAAACGTCTGCGTTGTTTAAAATGACCTAAACGTCTGCGTTGTTTAAAATGACCTAAACGTCTGCGTTGTTTAAAATGACCTAAACGTCTGCGTTGTTTAAAATGACCTAAACTTCTAAGTTGTTTTAAATGGCCTAAACTTCTGCGTTGTTTAAAATGACCTTAACCTCTGCGTTTTTTTTAAATGACCTAAACTTCTGCGTTGTTTAAAAATAACCTTAACTTCTGCGTTGTTTAAAATGACCTAAACTTTTGCGTTGTTTAAAATGACCATGTTATCTTTTGCCGAGTAAATATAGTTTTAACCATCGTTGTCTTGTCCGTTGGGTTTACTGGTTGTTGGGTTAACCTTGGTCGAAAATTTCAGTTCTATATATACGCATCTCTTCTCATGAGCTTTTCTTGCCCAGTTTGTGAATGATATAGTACCTCCAGCTGCCACTTACCGAGGCATGGTGATGCTTTATGAGTAAGTTCTAAGATTGAAATATTAGTGAGTGAGATACGATAAACACACCGGGCACATGAGAGGTCGTGTCCTCTTAAATATGACTGGCACTATCTGCAGTGAGACGTGGATGTTATATTTAACTCTTTCGATCCCACGCAACGGCTCTTGTGTGGGTGACTCTATCCCTTGAATAGGATATTTTGTTTTCTTGCTCATTAAATTTAGTCGGAATATGCTAAAGAAATCTGGCTTCCCGACAGGTAATTACTTTTGTGTCTATTGCAACTTTGAAAGTAATGCATTATTGACTGTCCATAGTGGACAATTCTTGCATTTGGCATCTCATGTGAAACCCTTTAGTAAAGAAAGTGTTAAGGTTGTGGGTGGGGGAGTGGGGTGGGTATTTTGAGCACCTACTTATGTGTCAGGAGTGCTGTGTAGATAACCCAACTCATAACAGATATGAACAGAATTTCTCCATTTTCAGATCCTAAAGAATCTACGTTTTCTCCTCCACTTGGCTCACAATATTCTAAAAATCTTCGTGTAAAACTTAAGTTCGGGCGTATATATTTTTTCCTACATTGATTACGTTGGTACATATAGAGCACTGCTCTTCTGACCCGGCAGCTTCTGCAACCTGCCTCGTTTCAAAGGTTTTACCCTTCCTTTGGAGTAAACAAGGCAGGTCGAGGGAGGGATCATTATGAACGGGCAACATATGGTCTCTGCAATACTACCCAGGCTTTTGTGGCAGGTGTTGCTCGTCACACTCGTATCGCCATAGGCTGTGAGTCCCACGCCTCCTCATAGCGCAGTATAACACTATCGTCTGGAAAGACGGAAAGGGGCCAATAGAGCAATGAGTTACTTTGTGGTTCGTGATTTACATTTGTGTGCTGGGACAGGAAAAAACACGCATACTCCTAGATTTGTTACCGTGATCTGTTTATGGTCAGAATCACATAAAACAACAATCACCAAAAAGGCAATCAGTAACGGACAACAGTGACATCAGGACTATATCTACTAAGAGCTCATTGACCCTAGAAACTATGTTACACGAGAACAAAACCATACAAGAGCCCAAATACACTATGCCACAAATTTATACATGACCTATATAGCAAAAGGACAAATTTATACAAGCATATAGTTACGCAAGGCCAAAATATCATAAAACAGACTAGGACAAAATTAAAAGGAAACTAGATCGGTGGATTGGAAAAATTCACCCTCGAAAATTAGCAATTAGGACTGATTTCCTTTTTTGTCAATGCTGTCGCAATAAAAGTTTTTTCGGATATAAGAACATGTATGTGCGTGCGTGTGTGTGTGTGTGTGTGTGTGTATGTGTATGTGTGTGTTTTCGTTTGCTCCTGTGTATATTTATAGCATCTGCATGTCGGTGTTGACACATAAGGTATAGACAAGTTATCCCCATCGCTGCCAATATCCTCCTTTTTTTTATGTCACACCGTGTAATTTCACACGCCTTCATTTCCCTTTCTACTGTCCTTTTCCATGTTTCCTTAAGTCCGCGTATCTGTTTTGTTTTTCTTCAGCGCCTTCCACCGGAGAGCTGAACTTGCTGAAGTGTCAACGGGTATTTTGCAAGCATGCCTAGGCAATCTCCAACTTTTTCCCCCTTATAACGTTTTTCACAGTTTGCTCCTTCTAATGTGTGTGCGTGTGTATGTGTATGTGTGTGTGTGTCACTTTAAAACTACCCGGAAATCGTATGGGAAGTAATGGTCACCATCGTGATGTTTACTGAATCTCCCACCGTGTGTCAGTTAATCTACAATAATATGAATCTCCCACCGAGTGTCAGTTAATCTACAATAATATGAATTTGGCATAATAAATCCGATGGAATTCTGGCATAAAAATGATAACTTATATTACTTTTCTTTCCCTACTTACCATCTTCTATCACTTGTGTGTAGTCTAGCGCTTCGTACGTAAGGATCTGATACGTTGTACATGAAGGTATAGTTATTTCTTTCGAATGTGTTTAAAAAAAAGACACAGAGGTGGAACCCATAAGGTTTAGAAATTTATATATAATATATATATATATATATAATAAACTCAACAAAAACACAAAATATTAAAACGCATTTATAGTCGGAAGTAGAAGGACACACTGAACATAATAAAAATCGAAAGATATACTTACTGTGCCGGGAATCGAACCTGTCACCTCCAAATAACGCTGCTATGAAATAAAGTGTACCAAGAACATAACCAGCTATGCACCATAACTAGTTGTTCATGATCTTAGTACACTTTTTTCCATAGCGAGGCACAACATTCATTTGGAGGTGATAGGTTATATTCCAAAGCACAGCAACTATACCGTTCTATTTCTGTGTTGTATAGTATGTCCTTTTATCTTTCCAATTCTTTCTATGAGTGCCGATTAATACAATGTTTGTCTGTTTCTATGTATATAGTATTTGAAAAGTGTTGAAGTTCATATATACAGTCTCGGACAGCGTATACAGCAGCAAGGCGCTACCCACATGTATGCATATTGTTTCATTTGTCTTTCATGTATAGTGCGCTGTAAAGCTTGAGTATGAAGACGTTTCAAACAGTGATCGGAACTTGCATTTGCAATGTCGTGTTTCTGTCGTGTTTACGGGTAAATTGTGAAATTAACGGAAAAAATAGCTCTGACAAAATTCTACATAGAGAAGAACTGTCGAGTTTGAAAGATAACGGTGAAACTATTGTCCCTAGCGATTCCCGGATTCAGTTCGTAAGGGTCATTCTAACAATTGGGTATATCTTCAAAAATACTCAAAACCCGTGGAATTAGAATCGCTCACTTTGAAAATGAAAAGAGCAAATACGATATTTACAGACACCCCTGTGAACCTCCAGGATTATGAAGTTACAACATCTGTAACTTCATCAACTTTATCATCTTCGTTTTCATCGACTACCTCCTCGAAATTTGACGCAGTTAGATCCGTGCCATACTCGTACTTCAAAATCTTGAATTCACCTCACTCACGCCAAGGGCAGGCAAGTCAGCAACAGGTTACAAACACATCCA
The DNA here is from genome assembly GCA_905116865.2 of Candidula unifasciata. Taxonomy (NCBI): domain Eukaryota; kingdom Metazoa; phylum Mollusca; class Gastropoda; order Stylommatophora; family Geomitridae; genus Candidula; species Candidula unifasciata. The sequence goes on along the minus strand of CAJHNH020004028.1, from coordinate 73 downwards.
AATTGCAAATAATTGTAGGTGTATTACTGCCCTTCTCTGGTAGCCGGCCGTTTGTTGTAAAGAAGGTGTCTCC
>CAJHNH020004027.1:0-50525 GCA_905116865.2 Candidula unifasciata | reverse complement strand
TGCCCGGGTTTTAAAATAGCAGTCTGCGAGTCCCAAGCCCAATGAGCAAAACTTTTTAACTAAGGAACTTTGCCTTTGGTTCACCCTCGGAGATTCTGAGGTTTCGTGTGTGGTTTCCAAGGAAAGTCTAACACTATTGGGGGGGGGGAGAAAGAGTTATTGTAAGCTGGCATTCAGTTTTTCCTTCTGTTTAAATCTTTCAAGTAAGCAACTGCCTGTTATGAGAAAGTACAGGAAACACATGCATGTAATAAGCAGTGGTTCCCTAAACTTATGTAGTAATCACCCACTGTATGTTGTGCTACTTAATTGAAAAAATTTTTTTTTTTTTTTCAATTTAAATGTACATGTGGTTTAGTAACAGATTAAATTATCTTCATTGACTGTTTTGAAATTGAATTTAAAAGTGAAGGGTCTTTGATCTCGCTAGTTATATATATATATATATATGACAGTTAATGGGTGATACCTTTGGGATCACTACAAGAACAATTTCTCCTACTGTTGATCCTAGTTGACTTGGTCATAGTAGTTTATCCTGGTCTCAGTTTGGCCGACGGTGGAGGATCACACAGAAGTGACCACATATGGTTACTGCCAAGAAGGAAAGGAATGGCAGACTACCTTCTTTAAGATTCCCGGGTTGATCGTGAACTCAATTGGTATATAAGGCAAAGAGGTAGCTTGGTAATGTGGATGAGACCAGAAAAATCATTGACTTGATCTAGGATTAAGGCGATTGATTATGTGAGGTGGTGAAGCATAGATGCCAGGATTAAGGCGATTGATTATGTGAGGTGGTGAAGCATAGATGCCAACACATACTTTTTTAAACAGAATGTTTTGTGATGATGGTGATGATCTATAAGGCTGCCCTTACATAGTGAGGCTCCAATAGCTTCCACAGTTTGATTCTTGTAACACTATAAAGAAACATAATAATGATATATACCGTATGTAATAAATGTTAACATTCACAATGCAGGTCCAAAACACAGACCAGGAGTTTCGAGTTCGCCTGGACCTTGGTAAAACATTCACACCTGATGACGTGAAGATAACTACTACTGACAAGCAGTTATGTATCCGCGCCAAACATGAGGAGAGGCCAGAGAAAAATTGCACTGTGTGTCGAGAAATGACTCGCATATACACTTTGCCACCGGTAAGTCTTTATTTTGTGTTTAGTTTTAGAGAGGAAGGAAAATGACTTTCTAACAGATGGAACATCAAGGAAAATGGATCATAACATCTTTTGTAGGGTCACAGTCAGTTGGAAAGAAAAGTGGCCAAGGGCACAGTTAGCAAGAGGGGAGGGGCAGGGTCCCATAAGCATGGTGAAGTATATCTGCCAACCTTTGAGGCAGACATGGGAGAATATTAAAACTTTCCTGGGAACTTTGAAATGGCTGCTGGACTGAAGAACCAGTGGGGGGGGGGGTGACTTTGATTGTAGTAACAGCACAAGGATGAGCACAGGACATCAAAACACATTGGGTATGAAACTGCATGAGGTGGGAGAGCTGGAGAAGAACAGTTTCTTTCAAGCAAGCGAGCAATGATGGGAATGATGGACTGTGAAGCACCTTCATTTTGAAGTTTTTCTTTTTATTCTCACTTTCCAGTTTCTCACTTTCCAGTTTATAGTCATTACAAAATGCTTAACAGTTATAGTGATGGGAAAGATCTTGATTTTTTTTTTTTTTTTTAAAACGTATACTGAAAACAATGCTGCTCAGTGGAGATAGGTGCTTATCAAAAGAGATGTACAGCATTGTGATCAACTAGGCTTTGTATATCTCCTGGTCATGTTGTGCTTACCTGACCCAGTTTAATACACTAGAGCATTGACTGCATATATCTGGATTCCCACTGGTCAGGATTTCTGTGGGGGTGGGGTTGTGATTCTTCACTGCTGAGATGTTAGGTTTTTTAAATCATTTAAGATAACATTGTAATCAATCATTTGATGCAGTTTTCTTGCAGACACATTCATATTAACATGATGCAATCCCTCAATATTTCAACACCACAAACCCGTTTCATATAACCAGGGATGCTTGCGTCTGCCCTGGACATTTCTGCTGCCTGGCAATACTACCTGTAGGTTGATTTCGGATACCAAGTTCTTTGTAGACTTTGTCCGTGACAATGCCATGTTTAGGATTATTGAGAGATCATTGTGCTGTCTGGTCCTGTCTTTATTGGTTGATTATGTATTGCCTGTAAAACTTGTCCTTTTGTCTTATCTGTAGCTAGTATTCTACTTCCTGAATCCTGCAGGTGCATTATTTGACCTGTTGCGTTTTTGGTATTGTGTTAAATTATGTGGCATTTTCTCCTGGGCTCAAAACCGTTTGCTTGTTCTTGCCCTTTTCTGCTAATATGGTGAACTGAGGTGAATAATGAATATTACAACACTTGCCAAATTCCCACCAGCACCTCATCCACTTTGGCAGCACATTCTAATTCCAGTAATAGTCTAATTGTACATTGTCTGTTGTTAGCCGGCTCCCCCCTCATCACTTCCTGCTACACCATTCTCTTCAAACATGTCCTTAATATGTTCTGCACTGTTCACATTCATCCAAAGGCTCATTGTGACATTTAACTTGTGTATTAATTTACGAGGTGGTGTAGAACCAGTTAGTCTTGTCCTCTCTCTGTGCCGTCCAGATGATATGCAAAGGCAGACAATGAGTTTATAAACTAAACTGGTAGCACATTTGAGTTTGGGGGGAAATGCATGGTCTGTGTCCACAGCTTTTTGAGAAGCCAGGTGGTTTACAATATTGTAGCATGTATTTTTTAATTTTTCATTCTTCAGGATGTTGATCCAAAGGAAGTGACCTCTACAATGAACAAAGAAGGTGTGTTGTTCCTCAAAGCAGCCAAGAAATCACTGGAGACCAAAGAAGTCCCAATCGCTGTGGAATACAAGGGCTGAATGTTCTAGTGGAGGTTAGATACAGGGGTGGTGTTGTTTACATTACTGCAGGCATGCGGTTTTACTGTGTTGTAGTGCCACAAGGATGTTGAATCCTTAATTTTCATGTTCAACTTTCTTTATTTTGCAAATGAACATGTAAGTGTTAATTTTATTTTCTATAGATGAGCATTGAATTAATGCTTACCAAATATTTTGTATGTTATCATGGAACTGTATTCCATGTTTTTTTTTTTTCATTGTTTTGTAATTTGTGAAATGTTTCAGCTCAGACATAACTGTTTTTTTACCTTACAATTGAAACATCATTTATATCTCTGTCTACATAAACAAAGATGTGCCATCCTTTCTGTGTGTGTGTGTGTGTGTGTGTGTGTGTGTTACACTTGAGTGTGCATGCACATGTACTACTCACAAGCCACTTGCAAACATACATGTGTACAACATACATGTACACACACATACATGTACACACACATACTCACACACACTCTCACACAGAGAGCAATAGTGTACTAGTCCCTGCATGTGTACAGACCAATGGACCAATGCTGTACTAAATAAAAGATGAGTTCCCACCTGTGTTGATGTACAAACTGAAGCATTGTGCATTGTATGTAGCCAGTGGGTTAACTGCAAGTACAGTTATGGTAGTCCTGCCTAATCGATCATTCCTCACTGTCTTACAGCTTGGGCATAAGAACTGATGGACATACGGAATAAAGGCATAAGGAATAAAGGCATAATTGTGATATCCGGTTCACTTTTTTAATTTCAATACATAATTTCTTAGAACTTGCTTTTTCTTCTATTAGCTTGGTAGGTTGGAAAATTTGAGAAATTTTTAGGACTTTATTTTTTTAAATTTGTGATTGGACAGTTTATTTGATCCAAAGGTATTTTTATTGACTTTGAATACATCTTCTAGTGTCTGAAAGAAGGATGGAAAAATATTTTAAGATTTTCAATAAAACATGTATTTTGTCCATCGATCAAGCAATGTAAGGGGAAAAAAAACATAAAAATTGTCACACTGAAGCTCCTTTTGTTTGGTTTTTTTTTTTTTTTAATGAATAATAAATTTACATTCAAAATTTCAAGACATTTGAGTTAATATGTATTCACTGGTTTTTTTTTGTTTCACACTACACATTTGTGCCACAAAATGGCTGTTTTGTACTTTTATACCTATAAATGTGTAATTATGGATGTCAAGAGGTGGTTGTGTTGCTGGTAAGCAGATTTTGACCCCATGCTTTTCAGAGGGTAGTGTGCCATGTGGAGAAATGGAAATAGCTTCCTATTGTGACACCATCAGGAAACTGGACAGCTTGATGGAGACTGTTTCGCTCAAGCAGTGTGGTCCCTCTTTGGTCTGCCTTAATTCTGGAGGCAAGATAATATTAAATGTTTTAAAATTAAGCATTCTGAGTAAGAGCAAGTGGCGCTGGCTTCGTGTTGGATCTTTTTTCTGAGACCAGCTGACAAGAAGGTTTACCTTTACAATTAATTAGAAGCTATAAAATACAAGAGATCTCCCTCCTTGTCTGTCCACGTTGTTTATTACTAATGGAGACTGCAGTATCAACTTAAGATTGAATGGGATATACTGGGATTTCTTATATATGGGTTTCTTCTCATCCTTAAGGTGTAAATCCTGTGGATTACAATTGTGGAGGGGACAAACCTCAGTATTACTGCAGTGTGGCTGCTGATTGTTTTATGGAACCTGCTACAGAATCAAACCATGTTCAACAATCACCAACTTCCTTAGGAGTAAGTCTTGAACATGTTGCCAGTTCAGGGGAAAAAAAAAAACTACCAATTATGGGGCTGTACTACATCATAGGGTCATATTCAAGATGTATCGGGTGCTCAATATGGGGTAGTGCAACATGTCTGTTCTTCATACATACTACATGTCTTCACCTGTCTGTGGTCATCCTAGAAACATCTTCCTGCATTGAGGCCTGGCTAATGCAGACAGGATTATTTCTTTAGTAATCAAAGTACATCTGTCAGGGGTGAGGAGCCAAGTGTGCTACAGGGATGGGCCCACTGGGCACTTGCTCTGCCCACGAGTTCAGGAGCCCTATACTGGTCAGGAATAAAAAAGTGATTTGCTATATCCATCCTCATCATTCCGTAACACTGTGTTGTTGTTGGGTCACCAGTTTCTGTTGACTGTTTGATCAGCTCTCTCCACCTTTGGCAGTCAGTTGTGATGGACTTGCATGGTTGTATGCCTGAGGCCTGTCCAAGTAGTCAGATTCTGTAACCAGGTCTTTCTTGGTCTGCCTCTTCTCCTCTTTCCCTCTACTGAGCCCTGCAGCATTGTTTTTGCGAGGCTGTTAGATCTTTTAACATGTCCATACCATTGCATTTTTTGACTTTTCACTAGTTAAAAGAGGTTTATAGTCGCCAATAGCTTGCCATATACAGGGACTTGTATTTTGCATGCCCCTTAATTTTTACAAATTTCATGTATGCCATATACAGGTAGTAATTTCATACTCTGCCATCTAATCTGTATTTAATGTAGGTTTAGTTGATGTACTACTAAAATGTTGGTGTTTGTGGCTTAGGCATTGCGAATGCACTTTGTTGTGCCAGGTTCAATACCAGCTGCAGGCCTTGCACATTGTGTTGGATTCAACAGTGGTATCAGAAAGGCAACCATCCCAAAAGCAGTGGCAAACTACTGGAATAAACTTGCCTAGAAAAACTACAACGGCAAAAATAGCTGGGGTTTGTTCTGCAATGTCCTGTAAATAATACACTACTAACCACTAAAATAACTAATGAAAAATAAGGTACATTTTATTCCTGTGAGTGGTTGTCATAAAGGGGCCTTAGTGCACTGGTTTGCATTTGGACCCATTCTGCTGTTAAGACAGCTCTGCAAGTGTGCACACCAATAAGTGAAATTTGTAAAATGAATAGGCGTGCAAAAATACAAGTCCTTGAACAAGATCTAAATCCAGAATTGGATGAACAATCAGAACGTTGTCTGTGTTCACAACCAATGAACATGAAGTTGCATTCACAAACATCCACTTGTGTTAGGAATAAAGTCGCATTCACAAACATCCACTTGTGTTAGGAATAAAGTCGCATTCACAAACATCCACTTGTGTTAGGAATAAAGTCGCATTCACAAACATCCACTTGTGTTAGGAATAAAGTCGCATTCACAAACATCCACTTGTGTTAGGAATAAAGTCGCATTCACAAACATCCACTTGTGTTAGGAATAAAGTCGCATTCACAAACATCCACTTGTGTTAGGAATAAAGTCGCATTCACAAACATCCACTTGTGTTAGGAATAAAGTCGCATTCACAAACATCCGCTTGTGTTAGGAATAAAGTCGCATTCACAAACATCCACTTGTGTTAGGAATAAAGTCGCATTCACAAACATCCACTTGTGTTAGGAAATAATAGTCGGCTGCTGTTTCTCTGCCATGTGTGGTTGATTCTCTAGCTCTCCTTTATCTCAGGACTATCAATTTTCAAGCACTGTAAGGATACCTCAGTCTGCAACTTGGCAATAGATATCAATAGATAGATGGCTTACAATGAATCTACCTCATTGTGCGGAAATATAGCTTTTTTCCTTTTAACTTTCCCTGCAGAGCATATAGCTGTTTTGGAACAGAGCATGCATATGCAGTTTATATGGCAACCACGTAAGGATCTTAGGAAATCTGCTCCCTGTCAAAATGGTCACTGTTTTTAGTCAGCAGAAATTGTTTGCCTCTGACAGATGGTGGCGGTCACATTTTCGTCCAGTTGTAGACTGAAGTGAAAGGACATAATTGTATCATCCAGTTATTCATTGAGTGCATGACCTGACACTGTGAGCTGCTGATATCATCTGGAATATTTGTCAACTATGACCAATATGGTGTTGTGAACTGTAGATTAAGAAAATGCTGCGTTGCCTGTTGTCACATAATTTGTGGTGCTTAGTGTGATTGCGCGTGCAACTGCTGATCTGTTTGTAACTGCCATTTCCGTCAATTATGAACTGCTTTTCTAATGTCAGACTTTGTGTGTTAGTATTTCTGATGGCTGCCTTATGCTTTTAATGCGTGTGTATGCTATTGCTTATTCTGAGACTGCAGTCTTTGTCAGTTCTTCCACAAGGGACAGTGATTGACATTCCATGTGTTTTTTCATTTACACAGGAGTGTAGCCAAGATGGAATGACCCGTCTGCTGTGAAGCTGAAACTATCCCTAACCAACAAGAACTGCAGGGTGCCGCTTCATTTTTTAATTCTGTTGCTACTGCTGCTGCCATTTTTGCCCTTGTCTTCTGCATGACCTTCTTTCCTGGGGCGTTTGTCTTTTTTTGTGTGTGTGTGGTCATCTTTGCTTTATGCTATATTTATCTTTGCTGTTATCAAAATGTTCATATTGTCTTCTTTTCACCTTCTTCTATGCAATTTCTTCATTGTCTTTGTGATTGTTAGGTTCTTCATCTTCCCTTTATTTTATTTTCATTTTTTATCTTCTTTTTTAGTCTGCTTTTCCAGTTTATTTTCTTTGTTACTTTTATTCATTTTCATCTACTGACCTTGGAGGACCAAAAAAAAAAAAAAAATAATTAAAAAGTGAATACACAATATGGCAAATTGCTCAAGCTGTTGCTTCATACTCTTAAATCTGTCGGCTCATTTCATACTGTATGCGTGCAGAAAAGCCCTAGGCCACAGACGATATACCTGGCGCCACAAAACAGATCTGAAAGAGTTAAAAGACATGGGGACTTTCTAAAGGTTAAGTCAACAATGACGAATACGCTCCATTAGTACCTGACTGCGAGCTGAGAATACTGAAGAAGATACAGAATTTGAATCCCATTTGAAATTAGAATTCATTTATTTATGTGTTTTTTTCCCCAGCTGGCAAAAGCATCAGTTTGACCCAGGATAAAAGTTCAATCATCTAATGATTACCTAACTCAGAATCAGATATTGACCACATCACTCATCTAGAGGTTACAAAAAAGGGACACCTCATATTGTGTGCTTCGTGGTGTGGAAAGGGTTCTTTACATTATGATTCTCTCTCTCTCTCTCTCTCTCTCTCTCTCTCTCTCTCTCTCTCTCTCTGTGTCTCTCTTTGTCTCTACCTCTCTTTCTCCCCCGCATGCACGAACACAAACGAATTTGCTCACCCTCAACACACGCGCACACTGTACCTGGAAAAATTGTCTCTTACGTGTTCCATTACTAAGGTTAGATTATTTTGTCCGCAAACTGCATACAACAGTTCTACGCTGGGTAAGGAAACTAAATTATCCTTTTCTACACCTTAGTCTAGGCATATTGGGCTAGACCTATATTTTATAGACAAATCAACACTTTATGGGCGGTGATACCAACATCACGCCGGCCGCTTTTACCTCCCAGGACTTTACATGGTACCTATTAAGCGCTGGCCTGACCTGGGAGGGAAAGTCATTTCTTGGTCCATCTGGACCTTCGGACCAGCTTGATAATCTGTAATTGCTTTATTTTCCCATTAAAACAACCAGATTTATACATCCAAATATATATATACATACAGATAAAAACATCCAAATATACATACATACATAAATAAATACACCCAGATAAATACATCAACAACAACAAAACTGAAAAATTTTATCATGTTGTCTACTGTTTTATTGCAGAGTTTTTTGTTTTGTTTTTTTTGCCTAATTTTGTGGATGAATGGTCCTAAAGTCATCTCATTCTTCACTTTGAGTTCCTCTCTTGTGTGGGGAAAAACTTGCTTGATGCATTACACCATCCTCTTCTTAGATCCTAGGGCTAGAAATAACAGTGACAAATTATAGACGGTTTAGATTTATTTCTCCCGCAGATAGCATTCTCTTGGCAAGCTTCCCTGACTGATGTCTTGATTAAACTTCAACACTTGAGGTTTATTACTGCATATATTACCCGCCTCTATCTCTATGTTTAATCTTCTCTATCCAGTGAGTAATCCAGGTATTTGTAGGTTCGATTTTACATGATCTCTCTCCGAGATCTTCTTAGGATCAAATGCATGTAGTGCAGTATATTTCATCAGAACCTGTACAACAGGGTTGTTTAACTAAGTTTAATCTGGGGTCAGAAATGTGAAAATGGGAATAATCATGGACCAGAGGTCAGGCCCGAGCCACAACATGGAAAGAACACTAATACAAGTGGCACAAGATGCCTCTTCAAACCCAGTCGAAGAAGCGCACAAACGAGCGCTTTCCCGTAAATTATACTTCAAATCTACATTGCAAGGTGCAAGAGGATCAAGATAAGATGATTTGATATCCTCCTCTCTCTTCTCTCAATCTCGTTCTGTCTCTCTCTGTCTCTCCCTCGGCCACTTTCTCAAGACAAAAACCAATCACACTTGTGGAACACGTTAAAACACCTAATAAATTGATAAAAGCCATGTTGGGGAGAAAGTTTAAAGGCAGACTAGTAAAAGGGAGACAAAGCCACGTTAGCACAGTCGATAGGAGGCTCGATTTCAAATCCAGCTGCGACTCACTGCAGCCACGGTCGGTGTTCGAAACCGGGTTGTTTCCCGGGGTTCACACAGCCTCTAGAAAATGGGTACCAGAGTGACACTCTGGGGTAAATGGAGGAACGTGGCTGTAGCTACAGAGTTACGTACGAACGGTGACACAGGCGGACAGTTTCTTATCAGCTGTCCGTACCAGCGGCAGAGCACTTATGGTTTATAACCGCGTGCAAATGACGCTGGTTCACATCTCCCGACTTTACCTTTACAGGATAGGGCGCCAGAAGAGGGCAGTCCGTTGTTATTTTCTACTCAGGCTTGAGTAAGAATTAGAACGGAGCACTTATAGGTTACTTATGCACTTATACACTTATGGATTACTTATGCGCCTATACAGGCATACGTATATTTTAGGATCCTCGCCAGTGCTACGGAGTTCGTGCACTGCACTTAGATACTTCGGACTCAGGCTTGAGTTAAAATTAGAACGGAGCACTTATGTGTTACTACCCTTGTGCGATGATGTTGATCCGTTATTTAAACCTAAACCTTAACCCAAACAAGAACATCATTCACAAACACAGCCAAAATATACACCACACATTAACATAGATACAAACCACTCACACACACACATCACAACACTCATATACACACGACTATTAGCAGAGAGAAAGATAGATAGAGAGAGAGAGAGACTCTCTCTGAGAGAAACTAAAGTCAGCATTCATTTTAGATACCACGCCTGAACGATATACCTTTTCAACTTTGTGCCTTCCATATGTCATGTGTTAGCTTTCATGCACACTAACCTTTTTTCACAAACAATTCTATTTTTGATTAGACAGTCCTGGTCATTCATCTTGAGATCCTCTGGAAAAGGGAAACTCATTTTTTTTCTCCACGCAGTGTTCATCTGTTTAAAAAAATAATTAAGCCCATGCATTTCTACAGCTTCGAAAAAAATAACGAATTACGCAGTCCTATCCAACACCAGCGTCTTTTCTTCACCTCTTGGTCCACTGCAATCTAAGTTCATTCCCAAAGCGCAACATTATTGATTCTTTCATACCACTTTATTCCTTCTTTTCTGCGCGGACATCACTCAATGAATGTTTGTTGTTTGTATTAGTAACTGTCTTAGTTGTTCTCCATGTTTCCGATCCATACAATAATACTGAATCGACATTAGAACCATGAATTTTAAGTTTAACATTAGTTTTAATTTTTTTTTACCAGCTCCGCAAATCTCCTAGTGGAATGAGACATCCTCTTGCTTTTTGCATTATTTTTTTTTTTAATCTCTGTCAGTTTCCCCCATCTGTATCAATATTACGACCCAAACAGGTATATGACTGCACATCTTGGAGTGGGATACCATTAAGAGAAACCACACTACTATAGGCCTGATTTATTCTTGGAAGACGTGGGAATACGTAGAGAAAAAGAAACACGATGCCAACGAAATGGTGCACTCATACCGTTACTAAGACAAACAAACATAACTGTGAGCGCCAAGACAAAGACTCAACAAAATAGTCGTACCAGTACTATGCTACCACTGCCAGACTTGGACATTATCAAAGGCTAACCTATGTAAAATACGTGTGAAATGAGATTATAAGAATAACCATCAACTTAATCATCCGAGACAAAGTTAGAAATTATGTTTCCAGACAGACTGTAGGAACAATATCATGCAGCAAATTAATGAGAAACAGAAGATCAAATGCTTTTTTCACCATTGGTAAGAATGCAACCAGACCGAATGCCAACATAGGCACGAGCAGATCGGAAGTCTGGTAGTCTGGTAGTCTTAGTTTCAGCTTCATAGCAAACGGGTCACCCCTTGTGCCTGGTGGAGAGATTGACAGACTGCTGTCTCAGCATATCTAGCATACACTCGCATTAAAAGCATATAGTAGCCATTCGAAGTGCTAACACAAACAGTCCGAAATTAGAAATGCAGTTCATCATTGATGGTAGCAGAAGTCACCAAAAGATCTGCAGTTGCCCACTCCATCAATTTTAATCACATACGGGCACCACCAAAATTGCGACGACAGGCATCGCGCCATTTTCTGAATCTACAATTCACACCATCACATTGATCACAGTCAAAAAAACATTCCAAATAAAATCCGCAGCTCACAGTTTCACGCCATGCATTCAACTCAGAAGCTGGACGACAAAACTATATCCAGTCTACAAATGGAACAAAAAATTTGCCTCGGCTTTAAACAGTGGCCCGCCTAGCGTCCATTTTGACCGGAAGGTCAAGATCTGAAGTGAACGTCAGAGGCTGAATCTGTGATGTTATGTGATTTTAAATATATTTCTGAGGATTTCAAATATTAAGATGCAGAAGACACGTGTAGCCCAGTCAGTGCACTGGGTAAACGTTAGCCTATCGGTCCGAAAGTCTAATTTCAATCTAGGTTAGTTGCGTATCCTTTACAGGAAATTGCAGAACCAACCCCAGCAGCCTCCTGATACCACTGTCGAAACCAACGCAAGGTGCATGTCCCGCAGCTGGGATCGAACCCAGCACCCCGGCACTGCGAAGCGTTCGCATCGATTTAGCCACAGAGCCGACCGAATTTCAATCTACTTAGAAGAAAAAAAGGGGGTGGGCGCGGGGCAGGTCACTCAGGTAAACAGGTCACTGAGCCTACATGGGTACCCGAAATTGCTATGACAGGTACAGGAGGTCAGTGCGATGTTGACCACACCATCGATGGAGTGCCCAGTGGTCTATAAATGAATCAATCAATCAAAAATGGACATCACTGCACTCGGGATATTCCCACACGTGCTCAGTCCTCTTTTTCAGTACCCAACCAAGAGTTGACATGCTAATGGTACCTCTTGCAATCTAATTAAAAGTCCACCGCTGTTTCCCCTTCAATGTTGAATGTCTCTCAGAACCTCTGCTTGCACCCGCTGATTTAGTCTTTCAGTGAATAGATTTTCTCTCTCTCTGTTCTTTTGCACTGTATATTTGATTTCAAAGTGCATTCTCCACATCTGCTTTAGCATAGAATAGCCCACCGCCCATAGCAGCGGCCACAGCTAGTGTAAGCATGTTCGCGCACTGAAAATCCATGATATGCTTTTGACTTGGGTCTTATCGAGTGACGCGAGCCACTCTGATCACTGAACACCAGTTTCACTTTTCCGAAGCATGCACTCGGAGTCTCCTACAAGTATTATACGCATCTTTCTGACAAACGTGACTTTTTTTTTTTTAATTTAGTAAAAATATTATCAAACAGACTGGTTTTGATTGGCACTCAATAGAAAGATAGGATGACACACTAGACAACACTAAAATCGAAACCTCTCGTTACCATGCCGGGAATCGAACCTGCAATCTCCAAATTACCTCAGCGTCTCGCTGAAAGGAACAAATATGCTAATAGCCCTGACCAGCTGTAATATCTAAAGCGTGTCGGTATTAGCCATGTCGGTACAACTCACGAAAGTCGCCACATTTCGCCGGTCACTAGATTTCGTAGGGGATTTTCCGGCACACTCCGTTAGTCAAGGGGTGTCATGTTTTCCTCGATTTGAAAGTTTTAAGCACAGCCACCACTGAGGGTGAAATACAAAAACATCAATATTTCTACACTGACGAACCGTTGCGTCTTCGGCACTTCCCCTGCAGCACAGCACCTGAGTCTTGCTCACGACAAAAAAATTTTTTTCCAGAAATATCAGCCGTTCATAGAAAAAAGAGCTGCCAAAAGAAGGCTGCGCATTTAGTCTGGGAGACAGTGTGTCGACCGCGTCAAATGAGCGTGGGCCACTTTTCAGCACATGGTGCATAGACGAGGAAGGAAGAAATCTTATAACATGCCCAGAACATAGGACAGACTCTGAGAACCGCTACGAAATCTCGCTGCCGAGGAGATGTGTGACTGTCGTTAGTAGTACAGCCATGTCTGTTATGCAGCTTTGAACCCTCGGCTATAATTATTGCATCGTTCGATTCATTTGTAAAAGTATATTTTTGTTTCTCTTTGACCCATGAAAATGGTTGCCGGAGTTGGTGAATGTAAAAATCTTTCAAAACCGCTACCCCAAACCCCCTCCATCTTAAAGGGGGAAAAAGAACGCGACTTCAGAACCCACACGAGGATCGTCCCATTCAATACTTGTTAACTCTTTCAGGACGGCATTTATTCTAGGGTTTGGGCAGCATTAATTTTAAGCGGAATTTTTTTAGTGCAACACGACAAAGCTAAAACCTTCCTGAAGAAAAAGTATTTGCTGTATCGGGACGTACAATATATCAAATTAAAGATAAATGAGTGGAAAATAAATATAAACTACTTAAATGTCAGTATAGCATCAAAATATTATTAAAATCACACAACATTCAAGGATGTTAGACACATATGAACATTTTTGACATAAAAATTGTGTGCTAACCTTAATTTTTTACTGGTTCAACAACACTCCTATCCAATTCTAAGAATAAACATGCCTTCTCTCGTCAATTATGTATTAGCTAGTCTTTACTTGAAAAAATTATTTTAAATACTTTGGATATTATAAACATTTTTGTATGACATGTCAATTTTCACAACAACCGAAAATCAGAAAAACAGCTGATCGAAATATTTATCTAGTTGAAATATTTTGTGAAATTTTCATATCCTAAACTAAATTATCGTTAGTAGATTTGTCACTTAGATATCAATCATAATATCAAGACTGTTGTCACCATCTGGCAGGGATTCATCAACGAAAGAGCAGTATGAACAGTTCTATACATTTTCCCTTATCATTTAGTATAAAAAAAATCACGTACAGATTTTAACACATCTAAATAATTTTTTTTTCAAATCACAAAATATTACACCGACAACGATGAACATCGCAAATGAAAGTACATCCTGTTGTTAATCCATATTGTTAAAAAACGTGTTCATAAAAGTTCGTTTTCCCTACAAACGGAACAAAATTAGAGTGTCTCTGTCATGAGCAAGTAAACTTACTTTACGTCTTTAAGGAATAGACTTAATCGCCAGTATACTGGCTAAACGACCGTAAAGAGTTTTTAAATTAAAAAACATAAAACTGTAATTCATTTCATACTTCCATTTTGGTTGTCTGGGTTGTCTTCCCACCAGTCTAGGTATGAGGAATCTTTGCCATTAGAACTAAATCTCCAGCAACCAGGAGAGCCAAAATCGCTCAGTCCCATCCAGATCGAACCCACTAAACAGAAGAAATACCAAGGTTATTTATTCTGCATGTTATTATAAAACATAGAAAAAAGCATTTTATAAAAGAGTAGTATAAAACTATTTGCGTTTGTTCTTCTTAGCCCTCACCGGCTATAAAATCCAGTGCAAAGTTATGGTTGTTCGTCTACTTTTTGATTTAAGTCATGCCTCAGAACGTTCACATTCGTTTTATAGATCTTGCTTACTTGTATGCAGTCTGTTTGTTCCTCGCCTCTTAGGGAAATGCGCTGCGACTTGCAAGGAGACCCTCACGATTGTTCGCATTTTTAAACATGCTTGTTAGAGGGTAGTTGGTCTGTTTTTGCGTCCCCACTCCTTTCCAAACCCAAATGGGACGTAGAACCCACATGTGGTTCTTAATCTCGCGTACTGCAATCCTAGAGGGGAGAAATTGCAATTCAGCAAAGCTGGTTTAAGAATCGAAATGATAGCCCTTGGGACCATTTTAAATTTAAGAATAAATGGATTCCAGTGCCTTTGCTCAAGAGAGTCAGCATTGTTCTCAGTTATGAAAGCGACACATAGTTCTTAAAGATTTGACAAATATTTGTTGGATTCCAAGGGGATTCACTATTCGACACAATTTTATTGAAAGTTTATAATTTTTTTTTAAAGCCTGTATATGTTTTCTCAATAGCTTTTTTTTAAACGCCGTCTTACTTATTTCGTTTTGTAATACAGCTCCTCATATTCACAGCTTTACCGTATTATATATTTCATGGTTTCGTGTTGATCTTCGTTTTCAGAAGCTTTTACATTGAGTTTTCCAGTCACAGTTTGCTTTTCACTTGGTTTTTTTTTTTTCCAGACACAATTTGTGTTACATTCAACATTCTGTTGGCCGGCGTAATTCTGACCACAATACCCATCCAGTGCCGTTTGGTCTGTAAAAATATGGGACGCTCTGCCCATATACCCGATGCGCCTTAGGCGTAATAAGGGATCTTTACTTTTACTTCACCATATTCTGTTGATATAGACTTCGGTCGAAACATTTGGTTTTAATCGTGTGCGTCTTTTCCATTTCATCCGATGAGCTTTGTAGTCACAATGTTATTCTATAAAACGCATCTTGTCATGACCTCGACTGCAGTCATTCCCAGTTTACATATTTTTATCAAGTAAAGTAGGTACAAGTCAGACACTCCAAAAAAAAAAAATAAAAAAAGATCGAAATACATTTTTTACAGTCATGGTCAGACATTAAAAAAATTAAACCAAACTAATCGCTGAAAAAATCAAACTATTAAAACACGTATAATGTTAATACGTTTCTACTATATACTTATTATATATGCTTTTTGTTGCAAACACAGTGTGTAATTACAAGATAACTTGTCGATTCAAGTTGCAGGCGATTTCGCTTAGGATTGATTTCGACAACGGTATGCGGTCTACCCGTCTATACGCATTGGTAGCCTACTAAACATAAAATTGCCTAGTAAATTGGCAAACAACCGAAAATTGCTGGAGCCGTTCTGAAATCCGCTAAAGAAAATGCAAACAAATTTCAAGTTATGTTTTGTAAATCGTATAGATACCATGCCGACTATGAATTTGCATAGTTTGTTCTGTTTTCTTAGTGTATAACTAATTCTGCTATTTAGATTCTACATATAGTATTTCCTGTCAGGGTAAGACAGAAAGATCTTAGCTCCCGCCCAACTAGTTTTTTTTTTTTGTTAACTGAGGCTACCTAAGTTTGGGATTGCTTCCATTAGCCACGACACCCAGAATGTTTATCCGCAGCTCACAGGGTCACGCCATGCATTAAACTCAGAAGCTGGGCGACGAAATTATATCCAGTCTACAAATGGAACAAAAATACATCGGCCACCGTCCGGCAGAAGCGAAAATTTGCCTCTGCTCTGAACAGCGCCGCTGTCTAGTGTCCATTTTAACCGGAAGTCCCCTTTAGGTTTTGCTTTTAGTACATATGGGGTCGTCGGCAGGATAGGTGGCCAGTGGTTTGTTTTGTTTGTCAAGTCTAGTTAGTTCAGGTTATTATATCATACTCATAGACTGGGTTTGAATTACGTCCACGTGTGTTGCTCTCTTTATCGCAGACTTTTAGTACGGTGTTAATTAATTTAATTCACAAAGGAGTTCTATTAGGTCAGTTTGTCATTTTTATTCATAGCGTAGGTTTGTTCTCAAAAGTTCTATGCGCGGCCTATATAGTTAGATGTTGGTTGTTAGACGTTACACGAGTTTTGTTTACTGTGAGCTGTATGTGCAAATCGTTTAATAGCAGTAGTTAGTGGCTAACATTGATGGAGTAACCTGCCTGTATTATTTACCTAGGAGTGGTTTGTGCACATTGTTCACTAGGAGTGGTTGGTGTCTATTGTTCACGGAGTGGCTTATTTACGTCTCTACCTAAGCCTGGGATCAGTTTATTTGTTATTCTGTCTCCGCCTTATGTTTAACTTTAGGTCTGTTGCTGTACATGGCCACGCGTTGCTGTGGCCGAGAATAGTGAAATGGAAAAGAAAGAAAATAGCTCCCAGCTTACAGTGTCTGTCATATCCCCCTCCCATCCTGTCCCCTTGACCCAGTCATACCTCCCTCTCCGAAGGATTGAAAAACCATCCCTGGCGAAATTGTTAAAATACAAATAGATAAGAAATGAGAACTGTAAAATTATGTTTTAAGCTCTCTCAGTTAACAGTGTCTGGCTTAACCCACCCCCTCACCCCTCCTCTACAAATCATATCATCCTCTCCGAAGGATAGGAAAGTCATTATCTGACGAAATACTGTAACTAAACTGTGCTTGGCATCCGTGTCCACCCAGACTAAAATGGGTAGCATTATTGTGTACTGAGAAGTACATGTGGCCAGTGTAACAGCTGCCACATCACTCATCGAGTACCAGTACTACTGCTACCACTACCACCACCACCATCACAACAACAACAAAAAATACTATCACTACAGTCTGTGTAGGTCGGTGAAGCCAGAGGAGTTAGCGCCGCATGCTGACGCCACAGACTGTTTAGTTTAATTGTTCCCTCGACATAGAAAAAAAAACTTCATCACTTTACCAGTGAAGGAACCCACAGTAATATTCCGGGAGGAAAAAAGTACACTATACTTACTAATAGGGGAAAAAAATACTCCGCACACGTCATCTCTCCCTCTCCGAAGGGACGATTTTTAACTGACCTTGGCATCCGTGTCTGCCCAAACTTAACTGGACTGTAAGCCGTCTGATTTAACAGTTTCTGTTGTCACCGAATAGTTTTTGATCGAGAAATGGGTCACGGGGAGGCTAACTGGGACTTTACTGAAATAATATCCTTTTAAATCAGTTTAAATCTGTTAGTGATATTAATATGGAATATTCAAGAGAAGATGAGATAGTACAAAGAATTAAAGAACTCGAGGAAGCCAGCAAGAGTAAACCAGCAGAGAGCATCATGACAGATAAATTCTCAATGAGTGAACTCAACACAGGACTCAACCAGCTGAAATCCAACCAAGCTACAGGCCTCGATAAAATCACGAATGATATGTTACTAAACATGAGTCCAAGTGCCAAAAAGAAATTATTAAACATCTTTAATGCCAGTTTGATTTTTAGTATAGTTCCTCCAGCCTGGAGGAAGTCTGAAATCTTCGTAATCCTGAAACAAGGAAAGCCGAAGAACAACGCAGACAGCTACAGACCCATCAGCCTCACTAGCTGTCTGTGCAAACCATTTGAAAGATTAATGAACAACCGACTGACCTGGTTCCTAGAGAAAAACTTCAAACTAATGGAGGAACAGGCAGATTTTCGACGTTGTAGATCAACAGATGACCAAATTGCATTTATTGCTTAACACATTGAAGATGCATTCCAGGAAAAAAAGCACTCTATTGGAGTCTGGGTAGATATGGAAAAGGCCTTCGACAAAGTGTGGAAAAATGGGTTGAAACAAAAGCTACTTGAAGCTACATCACATGCTTGGGTGGATCTTAAAATATCTTGATAATCGATCTGCAATAGGCAAGATACAGGGTTCAAGGAGCAGATCAATCTCAATGACACATGGAGTTCCACAAGGCGGAGTTCTGTCTCCAATTTTTTTCCTAGTTTACATTAACGACATAAAATCAACCCTCTGTAATGGAGTTCAAGCCGTTATGTATGCCGATGATCTGGCGCTACTGAGTTCAGAGGAGGACACTGAAAAAGCACAGACAAGGCTTCAAGAATCCCTCGGAACTCTAGAGAGGTGGTCCAATAGTTCGTACATGCCCATAAATGGGGCGAAAACCACACACACCATTTTCAGTGTTTCTACCAAACCCCAGAAAGTTTCACTTACATGTGGCAGCCAGGCACTGAAACATGATGACTCACCGTCATATTTAGGAGTAACCCTTGACCGAAGACTCACATCGAGAAAACAGATAGAAAAGACACAGAGCAAGGGACTCAAGAGAACACAACTGATGAGAAAGTTAGCTTGAACAGACTGGGGGGCAAACCTCAATGTCCTTAAGAGGACCTACACAGGCTATGTGAGGCCAACACTAGAATATGGAATAGCAGTTAAATAAAATTTTCAGAAAGTCTTAAAGATCGAAAACTAGGCTCTCCGTATTATGACAGGGGCAATGCGCTCCACGCCCATATCAGACATAGAAACAATTACTGGTCTCCATGATCTGTAAGACAGGAGACACAAAACTCCTCACCCAGCTCTCCAAATACCACCACTTTGAAGAACAACCCATGCACAGCCGACTGAAGAAACCCCAGAATGCTAGACTAAAGTGAACCTGTTTTATTAAGAACGAAAATGCCAAGCTCGCTGTCTTTAAACTCCCTCCAATAATACCAAATGTTCCACTGAAACCTTACAACGACTTCCCCCCTTAGCTCAGGGATAGCCTGCCAACAGTCAGAACCTCTGTCAGGGACTTCTCCAAATCATCAATGAGCAGCACTGATACGAAATCAACTACAGAAGGAGAGATTAATAGACTTTATCCACACCAGAGTTGGATTCGAGTGTGTACAGATGGTTCAACCAAGAGAGCAGTAAGAGACCTAGGAGGAGGAATATACATAGAATGCCCCAATGGTTTCAAAATCAACCAGGCTGTACCAACAGGTTCATAATCATCCAATTACAATGCAAAGGCAGAAGCACTTCTAGCGGCATGTTCTTTTCTGAATGGACAACAGCACAGCAAATATAGCAGAGTGGTCTTTCTGACTGATGTTATGTCAGTTCTACAAGCAATTGTTAACCCAAAAGACACTCAGTTTGTAGACTTGACGCAACAGCTGATTTACTTAGGTTCTTCGGTAGAACAATCTGTACTGCAGTGTATTCCAGGTCACTGTGGCTTGGAAGGCAATGAAACAGCGGACAGATTGGCCAGAAGCGGTAGTGACATGGTACAACCAAATAGCGACTTAACTCACCAAGAGACGAAAACATTAATACAAACCAGTATCCAAGAAAGGTGGCTGGATACCCACACCAGATTTTCTCCCCAAGACTCACTTCATCGCCTCTCTAGAGAGGGACAGTGTATTATATTCAGACTAAGGACTGGGCACAAAAGATTTCGTCAACATATGTTCAAATTTTTCGGTGTAGGAAATACGGTGACGCGTCCCTGCAGCGTGGCACCCGAAAATGCTGAGCATGTGCTCCAACACTGTCAACTGTATGCTGACAACAGAGACGCAATCTGGCCTGTTCCAACCACAATGAAGACAAAACTATATGGTACACGATAGGATATGGATTGCACAATAGCTTTCATAAACGCCACCAGCCTCCTGAGATACGTTTTTTTTTTATAGAAGGATCACAAAAGAAGAAGAAGAAGAAGACTGAAATCGGATGTCTTTGGGTGAAAGGCGCAGATTTCGCAGCCTAACTGTAAATCACAACACAACGTGGCAAGCACACTTTAAAGGGAAAAAGAAAAATTATCACTCAGCGGGGAATCGAATACCGGTCAACCGCGTGAAGGGTGGTATACTTACAACAATACTACCAAAGACTGAAGTGTTTTAGATATTGCAGCCTAGTAAACCATAACACAACGTGCCAACGGCCATCTCAAAAGCGAACGAAGATTACCCGTGACATGACCATTGAGCAACACGTCGCAGCTATTGCAGGCTAGCTGTAAACCCCAAAACCGAAAAAAGCGTAGATATCGCAGCCTAGCCATAATCCAAAACACAGCATGCAAGCCGCCCAGTTAAGGGCCCCAAAAATTATATCACCTAGAGGGGAATCAAGCGCCGGTCACCCGCATGAAAGGCAGCTTATTTACAATTACGCTACTAAAGACTCTAGTAGTTGGTTTAAATGAAATTATATTATAATGCAAGTTGAATAAGAAATAACGTCTCAGGTTCAGGTCTTTAAATGTCCAAATATTCAGTCAGGAAATGTCGTGAGCATAACGAACGTAGATCAATCCAGACATTTCTACTCCACCGCCAACTGAAATGCACAATAGTATTTTTTTTT
The DNA here is from genome assembly GCA_905116865.2 of Candidula unifasciata. Taxonomy (NCBI): domain Eukaryota; kingdom Metazoa; phylum Mollusca; class Gastropoda; order Stylommatophora; family Geomitridae; genus Candidula; species Candidula unifasciata. Next base: position 29,308 of record CAJHNH020004027.1, on the reverse strand, counting down.
TAAACAAAATACAAACCACAATGGGGAAAGAAAAGAAACAATTTACCCACTGTTATGTAAGCATATAATGTGGAGGGGGAAGGGGGAGGATACATTTAAACAACAAAGTAAACAACGCTGCAAAATGTGAACCCAAGGCGTCATTTAAATATCAGAATAATGGGGGAAAAGGCACTTATTAGAAGCCCTGCTCAGCAGTCAAAAAGGCCAATCATCTAAAAACAAATCGGGGCCAGCAACGAAACAAATAATGATTTCACCGTTGCTGGAGCTATGTCGTTAGTGGTTTGTGCGATTTTATGACATAAAAACATGCTTTGAGTCAAAGGCAACGTTGTGTGAAAATTTGAAAGCAATTCAGTTCAGTAGTTTCCGAGTCTATAGTTATCAGACTCGGAAAATTAACAGTTTTGTTAATATAAGATATGAGGCAAAAGTTGTAGATAGGAATGACTGCTTACGCCATAGGGCATGGACTTTTAGAAGACGAAGTAGTAGAAGCTTAGGGACATGAATCGTCCGTATTTTGCGGGCAGCTTGGTGTATAGAAATATATTCTAAAACATATACTCACTCTGACTAAATGTGCGAAAATGTCTTCATTTGATTTTATAAACGTTGCGCAAACTTACTTCCTATTTCATTCAACTTTATGGTGAGCGCCCTGTCTTCTTCCTCGGTTTCAACCTCAACCAATTTCGCGCCGACATTGGGAACCTGACACCGGCGCTTAAAGTCGGTCAGAATGAGAAGGAAGTGAACGCCTGTTTTACCCAACCCTGAGTCATAAACCACCAGACAGAAACATTTGCACAGACAGAAAGACAGAGACAGAAAGACTGTAAGACAAGGAGACATACAGACAGATACATATAGACATGGTGCCCCACTCTACGACTAGCTGACAGGTTCAGGCTTCTTTTGGGTGTGCAGTGTCCTCATTGAATCGGTACTTCTTTGCTTCACCTTGACATTAAAAAAACGGTGGTATATTACTGTAAACTTTGATCTAGTAAAGAAGTTACTTACACACTGGGTTCTACCTATCCACTGGCAGAGGGGTGTATGGTTGGGCCGCCTGACATGCAGGACGGTGCCCTCAAAACTGTACCGCTGCACTTCAGTTCTCAGAATTACTAAGGTGTCCGCGACACGGAGGTGACCGCCATTAAATATAGCCACTCCAGCAAAAGAGTCCTATGTCTCTTGAGTCACAGCCTTTTGCATTATTGGGCTTTTTATTTTGTCCCCCCCCCCCCCCCCGCCCCCAACCCGTGTCTTTTTCTTCCACTGGCTGGCCATCAACGTGGCTGCTATCGTGAATACGTCAGATAAGGGATTTACTGAATGTTCTTCGCAGACTGGACCTACAGACTAGTATGGTCGAATGTACATTTTCAGAAGTTAAACTACAATACTACGGACTCTTGTTTATAGGTTATCTCTCAGCATTGAAAAACCTAGCATGAAAGCTTCACTATTATGATAGGTGAAGTGTTCAACAATGTAAGATAAATCATACATCTTGGTGAATTTAATTTGATTGCCTAAAATCCAACCTAACAAGGGAAACAAGAGATGATATATTAAACTCCAACAACTAGTCAAACAAGTAACTAGAATCAAATTTAAAAAAAAACAGTCAACAATTATAGATCACATTTATTTTAATGTTCTAAAAACATAGAAGGCAAAGTACCCGAAAGTGTAAGAAACGATCATCACATAATATGTTGCATTAGGTCTTTAATGAGGAGCGAACTTCAAACTAAAAACACCATTCATCTGGAAGGAAGGTCGTCATAACAGTTGTTACCTGCACAAGAAGGTCGATACAGGTAATTAATGAAAACAGATGGCTGGTTGAGCGGCTTTACTTCCAGCCTGACACAATCGATAGCCTGACGCCCATCTCTATTTTTTCAGTACGTCTTTACGAATTACTTTAAACCCACTAGTGGTGATTTCGTTGTCGTTATTTTTTCATTGAGACTACTTTCAGTAATTCAAAAAATACGAAAATAATTGCACAGCTTAACACATAACTCTGATAGTTTCCCTTATCTATATATATAAAAATCAATGTTTGTGTGTTTGTTTGCTCCCTATAGACTCGGAAACTACTGAACCGATTTAGCTGAAATTTTCAGGATATGTTTGTTGTGATACCGGATTTTGAACTGTCGTGGTTTGAAATTTAACCTGTCACTGTTAGAGATAGGTGACCACAATTTTATGCCAAAATATACGCAACTAATATTTATAACTTTAGTGATTTTCTAATTATAGCCACGTTACGTGGGATCGATTTACCGTGCATGCGCAGTAGTGACGCTCTTTCGTCAACATCCGCCCGCAAGGAAAATGGCTATCGGTTATCAAGAAATATATAAAAAGGTAAGAGCATTTATTTAAGTAACATTAGTCAGTATGTACATGTTTTTTGTTTAATTTTAAATAAATGTGGACCACTTCTTAAATCCCGCAATGATAAATGTATACACATTATTATTTTTGTTTAATTTTAAACAAATGTGGACCACTTCTTAAATCCCGCAATGATAAATATATACACATTATCATTAACTATTATCGTGCATGTCGTAAAAAACAGACGAGCAACGTGAGGTGAGACTGACTGCAAACCAGTATGTACATGTTTTTTGTTTACTTCAACAAGTGTGCACCACTTCTTAAATCCCGCATTGATAAATATATACACATTATCATTATTCCCCGTGTGGGTTCGGGGGTCCCATTGTGGGGAAGACAATACATGTGTGAACCACTCCTTAAATCCTACAATGATAAATGTATGCACATTATCTGTTGGCTTTTTCATATTGTCTTATATACCGCCTTTTCTTACAATTTGCTGCCCAGTTTCTATGCATTTCATCTTGAGTCAAAATAGATTGTTATCTCATGCTCATATTTTCATTTATTTCAGCGATACTTCAAGTCAACTTTCATTATGAGGATGAACAAGCTACTGATGATCAGTGCTCATCTACACCTAAAACACGCAAGAGGAGGGCATTAATTGCTTCAAAAACAGACGAGCAACGTGAGGTAAGACTGGAAACCATTCGAGTGCGCACTGCTGAAGCCCGTTCATCTCAATCAGACCAGCAACGGAAAGCAAGACTCGAAAACGTTCAAATGCGCACTACTTTATCCAGGCAAACACTGCATGTTGATTTGAATCTTGGTGCATTCCATTACACCAGCAATTATGATTGGTCTTCATCCACTCTCACTTATTGGCAAAATGGATAAATTGTGTGTACATTGCAGTGCCTTCAAATTTAAGAATGACATGCCGGGTATGTGCTGCGCTGGTGGAAAAGTTAAATGGCCAGTATTACATTCACCACCCGAACCATTATCATCATTGGTAGTAGGTGACACAGGCCAGTCGACACATTTCTTGGCAAACATAAGTACATTTGCAAATATGTCAACAAAGGAGGCGATATGGCAGTCTTTGGAGTGGGACATGCAGCTGCATCTATCGATGAAATCAAGCAATATCGCTACATTAGTAGCAATGAAGCAGTATGGCACATTTTCTCATTTCCAATTCATGAATGACATCCAGCAGTTGTTTATTTGGCAGTGCACCTTGACAATGGACAGCGCGTGTACTTCACTACAGAGAATGCACATGCACGAGCATTGTTACCACCGCCAACCAGGTTAACTGATTTTTCTCATTGTGTAGAGATATGTTTGCAAAGACACTGCTTTACTCTCACCTGCCAATATACTACACATGGAATGCATCAGCTAAAAAGTTTCAACGTTGCAAGCAAGGTCAAGCGGTTGGCGGACATCTTAATTCATATTCTACTGATATTTTAGGCCGTGTGTACACTGTTCATCCCAAAAATGCAGATTGCTTTTACTTGCGATTACTTTTAATCAACAAACAGGGACCATCCTTCCAGGACTTGAGAACAGTTTATGGTAAAGTATGCGCTACTTACCGTGAAGGTTGCCAAGAATTAAATCTTCTTGAAAATGATGCACATTGGGACACTTCACTCGCTGATGCTTCGAATACTGCTCGACCACAGCAAATACGCACATTATTTGCAATAATATTAACAACTTGCTTCCCATTCATTCCAAAAGAGCTTTGGGAAAAATACAAAGACTACATGAGTGAAGACATCCTGGCGTGAAACGAAGCATGATCAGGACCTTCAATTAATACGCATAATAATATGCATTTGTTTGCATTGAGGACATATGTTTGACAATAACTAACAAAGCACTGGTTCAGGTGGGACTGGCTCCACCAGAACAATCTGCAAACAACCTTTTCGATCGTGAGTTGCCATGAATCCGAACATCTAAGACAAATTACCAGGCGGTATGTCAACGTATAAGTCTATCGATACTGTAATGAATCAGGGCGAAATTGTTAATTATCCAACTGAGTTCTTAAATTCACTTGATTTGCCAGGCATGCCACCCCACATTTTAACCGTGAAAATTGGCGAGCCCATCATTCTTCTCAGAAACATCAATCCGCCACGTCTTTGCAATGGTACCAGGCTTTCAGTGAAAAGGCTGATGTTTAATATCATCGAAGGTACAATTTTAAATGGGAAATTCAAGGGACTTTGCAATGACCATAAACAAATCACAGGGACAATCCCTACAAGTGTGTGGACTACGTTTGGAACATCCATGCTTTTTTACATGGGCAGCTATATGTGGCCTGTTCACGCGTCGGAAAACCTTCTAATTTTTTTGTGTACGCACCAGACAGAAGAACAAAGAACATTGTTTACCCAAAAGCACTTCAGTTAACACATTTTTAATGTTAAATTACCGGCACAATGATCCAAAATCATTACATTTTGTTGAAGCGATTTTACTTTCAATTCACTTTCTATTGTAGCAACGCGTGCAGGGTTGTTTACAGCAATTAGCAAATATGCTCATTTCGTAATTATGGTGTATTTTTTCTCTTTTTGCCTGTTCACTAGGGTAATTTTTCCAACTGCTTCGATGAAGGAGAAAGTAGTATGTGAACTGGGGGATGGGTGGTTAAATAAAAACTGTTTACTGAGATAGCTTTAAGTTACAGTAACTGCCTTACCCACTCAAAGTTTTATTAGCTGTGGTTTAGCTGTTGCACTGTACATCGCTAGCGTGAAGCGAAGACACATTTTTATGTTCTCTATTTTCCATGTAGCCAAATTACGCCACAGCAACGCGTGGCCGGGTACATCTAGGAAAAAGCGATAATGTTGGTAGCAGAAGTTGGTAGCTACGAGGTTGTCAATTATCCAACTGAGTTCTTTAATTCGCTTTATTTGCCAGGCATGCCACCCCATGTTTTAACCTTGAAAGTCTCTATTTTCCATGTTGCCAAATTACGCCACAGCAACGCGTGGCCGGGTACAGCTAGGAAAAAGCGTTAATGTTGGTAGCAGAAGTTGGTAGCTACGAGGTTGTCAATTATCCAACTGAGTTCTTTAATTCGTTTTATTTGCCAGGCATGCCACCCCATGTTTTAACCTTGAAAGTTGGCGTGCCTGTTATTCTTCTCAGAAACATCAATCCGCCACATCTTTGCAGTGGTACCAGGCTTTCAGTGAAAAAGATGGTGCCCAATATCATCGTAAGTACAATTTTACATGAACATTTAAGGGCCAGGATATACTATTGCAACGCAATTCCAACAGACATGCCATTCAACTTCAGATGCTTGCAGTTTCTGGTGCGACTCACCTTAGCAATGACCATCAAACAAATCACAGGGACAGTCAGAACAATTGTGTGGACTACTTTGGAACATCCATGCTTTTCACATGGACTGCCATATGTGGCCTGTTCAAGCGTCGGAAAACCTACTGATTTATTCGTGTACGCACCAGGCGGAAAAACTAAGAACAATTACATTTTAAATTGCCTGTTTTTTCCTAAGGATTTGTAAACAGCACAATGATCCAAAATAAATACTACATATTGTTATATCGACTTTCCTTTCAATTGAATTTCTATTAAACACGACTTTATACCATACTTTGAAAAACAATGGTGTTATCTGGAGAAAATGTAATCATTAGTAAATATGACTGTTCGATACGTTAGGAATGTGTCTCTGCTGCATCGACATCATGAAAGCATGATGCAATGTTGCAGGGCTTAACTGCATCAGATGCTGACCGTTGCGACTACGTTTTCATTTTGAAAAGGAGAATGCCTGAATAGGCTGCATAACTCTTAAGGGGGGGGGGTGTTAGGACCAATTCTTCAATGTTTTGGATAGTTAAAAGCGCTGGCGTGCTGAAATATACAACATGCGATTGCAACGTTATTGCTTAACACCCCTGTAACCTTGTGCCAAGGTGACAAGTTCAGGAACTACTAATCAGAAGTGAGCTAGTGTGTATATGAACGGGGCGTTGGGAGATTAACGTTACGCGTACCTGTAATCGTTCAGCTCAGTGCAGACACTTCAATCACGTGATGGCGTGTGGGTGGCAACATGGCCAGATAGCCAAACATTGTCTACTAAAACAGTACATGTGTTTAGTTCTTTTTCCACGGCTGGTTAGACACAACCGCAGTCTGAGCTAGAGTGGTACGTGCTACACATCGAGGTTATGTGCTGTAGATCTTAGCCGCCGTGTTACCTCTGACCATTGGTCGGCTGCGTTTGGCGGGTGTTGAAGTGCGCTCGATGGTCGACATTGTTTGAACCGGGCACACTGTCCCGCTTTACTAGCTGCACGACCAATACCTAGGCTGACCTTCTTCGCTTTGTTTGGCCTAGTTTACAGCCACACTAGCAACACACTAGCTAGACATGGGTTAATCGACTCTATCAACATTGGATATAGTCAAAAAACATTTTTACCTTAATATTTCCATTTGAAATTCACAAATAAAACAATAAAACCACGTAAATCTAGCTTTCAATAACTACTCCGAATATCCATGAGAATCACGCCCACGATTCATTCATTCATTCAGTAGCATGTCCCTCGCGGAACCTCGCTGCCATAACAACCCTCCGGAAAACCTTCCTATCATGAGCAAGATGTCCTGCGTCTGATACACCCATCTGGAGATCATCTGCCACATCCTGCACCCATCTTCTCCTTGGCCTTCCTCTTCCTCTCTTCCCAGGCATATACCCCTCCATTATTGTTCTCTCTAGACCTCCATGACGTTTCAAGTGACCAAAATATTTCAATTTTCTTTGTTTTATTGTCTTTACTAGCCAACCCTCTTCAATATTCAGCTCTTGAAGTATGGATGCATTTGTTCTTTTCTTTACCCAAGATATTCTTAGAACCTGTCTGTAACATTTATATTCAAATGCATTTATGCGCTGTTCCGCTTGTTTAGAAAGTGTCCAGGTCTCACAGGCGTATGTTGCAATGGGAAAGATGCATGCTCTTAAAAATCTGACCTTTGTAATTCTATCTGTACAATTCCATAATTTATTGTTTTAGTCTTTGAAGAGCAATTGATAGTCGCCGTTTGATTTCTTTCATTGTGTCACCATTGTTGGTAACCAGTGACCCAAGATATTCGAAATTTTCCACCACTTCCAATCTTTCCTCATTAACATATATTTCCTTCTCCATGGCAGTTTTGTTTGTATGCATTATCTTTGTTTTTGCTGTGTTAAGAAATAAGTTATGATTTTCACTATTTCTTTGGAGTGAGGTTAATAAGTTTTCTAAACCATTTTGTGATGTTGATAGTAATACTGTATCATCAGCATAACGAATTTCTGGTATTTCATGACCACCGATGTTTAGGGCATCATATTGTTCCTTGTTTATATCATCTCTTACATTTCTCATTATATTTTCGGCGTACAGGTTGAACAAATACGGTGACAGCACACATCCCTGACGGACTCCTTGCTTGATGCCAAACCAGTCTGATGTCTCTCCATCTATTCTGACTGCTGCTTGTTGGTCTTGATAGAGCATTTTAATGAGCTGCACTATATGTGATGGAAAGCCCATATTCCTCATGATTTCCCAAAGCTTCTGATGTTGTACACAGTCAAATGCTTTTGAATAATCCACAAAACATAAGAACAGATTTACATTAAATTCTCTACACTTCTCTATTATTAAACGCATGTTGAATATATGATCTCTTGTTCCTCTTCCCTGTCTAAATCCAGCCTGAGCTACATTAATCTCTTCTTCCATTTTCTTTTGCAGTCTTCTCATTATAATTTTTAGTAGAATTTTACTTGCATGACTGATCAGGGCAATAGTTCGATAGTTTGTACATAATTTCAGGTCACCCTTTTTTGGTATTAGAACGATTACTAGTACTGACCCCTGTATCACACTCTTCCCCAGTGTTATCTGATCTGCCTGGCCTGGGGGTCCCGCTAACCCCACTAACGCCCACGATGATATATTGAAAATCTGAATAAAACCTAAATTTGGTTGACTACTTTGAAATTCTAAAACATATTCGAACGTCTCCACGATAGACAGAGACAGACTGATAAATAGATATATAAATAGATTAAATAGATAGATAGATAGACAGACAGACAGAAAGATAGATAGATAGATAGATAGATAGATAGATAGATAGATAGATAGATAGATAGATAGATAGATAGATAGATAGATAGATAGATAGATAGATAGATAGATAGATAGATAGATAGATAGATAGATAGATAGATAGATAGATAGATAGATAGATAGATGGATGGATGGATGGATGGATGGATGGATGGATGGATGGATGGATGGATGGATGGATGGATGGATGGATGGATGGATGGATGGATGGATGGATGGATGGATGGATGGATGGATGGATGGATGGATGGATGGATGGATGGATGGATGGATGGATGGATGGATGGATGGATGGATGGATGGATGGATGGATGGATGGATGGATAGATAGATAGATAGATAGATAGATAGATAGATAGATAGATAGATAGATAGATAGATAGATAGATAGATAGATAGATAGATAGATAGATAGATAGATAGATAGATAGATAGATAGATAGATAGATAGATAGATAGATAGATAGATAGATAGATAGATAGATAGATAGATAGATAGATAGATAGATAGATAGTTAGATAGATTAGATAGATAGATTAGATAGATAGATTAGATAAATAAATAGAAACCTACCTTAGCATCATACCAATTGTAAAAGGTAGTATCAAACACGTAGCAGGATCCATTTGTCTTGTACTGCCACCAATAAGGATTGCACTGTGCACTTCTTGTCCAGTTAATCCCAAAGGCTTCAGAGACAATTGTTTTTGAACACATAGATAAAACAATATTTAATAAATAAATGATCAGTAGATGAGGAACAGATGTGAATTGTGTTGCTAAAAATGTTTTTCCCATTTTTTAACTAGTCATTTAAATTATCTATCTATCTATCTATCTATCTATCTATCTATCTATCTATCTATCTATCTATCTATCTATCTATCTATCTATCTATCTATCTATCTATCTATCTATCTATCTATCTATCTATCTATCTATCTATCTATCTATCTATCTATCTATCTATCTATCTATCTATCTATCTATCTATCTATCTATCTATCTATCTATCTATCTATCTATCTATCTATCTATCTATCTATCTATCTATCTATCTATCTATCTATCTATCTATCTATCTATCTATCTATCTATCTATCTATCTATCTATCTATCTATCTATCTATCTATCTATCTATCTATCTATCTATCTATCTATCTATCTATCTATCTATCTATCTATCTATCTATCTATCTATCTATCTATCTATCTATCTATCTATCTATCTATCTATCTATCTATCTATCTATCTATCTAATCTATCTATCTATCTATCTATCTATCTATCTATCTATCTATCTATCTATCTATCTATCTATCTATCTATCTATCTATCTATCTATCTATCTATCTATCTATCTATCTATCTATCTATCTATCTATCTATCTATCTATCTATCTATCTATCTATCTATCTATCTATCTATCTATCTATCTATCTATCTATCTATCTATCTATCTATCTATCTATCTATCTATCTATCTATCTATCTATCTATCTATCTATCTATCTATCTATCTATCTATCTATCTATCTATCTATCTATCTATCTATCTATCTATCTATCTATCTATCTATCTATCTATCTATCTATCTATCTATCTATCTATCTAATCTATCTATCTATCTATCTATCTATCTATCTATCTATCTATCTATCTATCTATCTATCTATCTATCTATCTATCTAATCTATCTATCTATCTATCTATCTATCTATCTGACATATTAGAGGGTGAAATCGACGCAGGCTTCTTGGTATCAACATGTTGTGCCGACACATACAGATTCTTTAAGAGATTTGTTGTTCATGTTAGCCTTTCCTTGTGATTAACAGATTTAACTATGCAAGAAATATATATCCATCTCAGTAAAGAGCCTGAGAATACTTGAAGACATCGGAGTGTTATTCCATAAATATCTGGTTACAAGCGATGGCCCAGTAAATTTTGAACAGGTTTCCTCAAAGGGAATCTCACATTTCATACCTTAGGTGTGTCGGACACTAGACGGCAAGAGATTTTTTCCCACACACTTAGCCACCTCCCTCCCCCCACCCTTAAAAAAATCCCTTCCGACAGCTAGACGAGCTTCTAACCCAGTGGTTCTCATCCTTCCTAATGTCACAACCTTTAATACAGTTTCTCATGTTGTGGCGACCCTTTAATACAGTTAGTCATGTTGTGGCGACCCTTTGATACAGTTCCTCATGTTGTGGCGACCCTTTGATACAGTTCCTCATGTTGTGGCGACCCTTTGATACAGTTCCTCATGTTGTGGCGACCCAATACCATACATTTATTTGCGTTGCTACTTCATAACTTCAATCAATATGTGTTTTCCGGTGGTCTTAAGCGACCCTTGTGAAAGGGGATTTCGACCCCAAAAGGGGGGTGGCGATCCACACAGGTTGAGAGCCGCTGTTTTCTAACCGTTATGCCACAGCGGCTATTGTCCCACTTTTGCAGTTGAGGTTAGACTACTAAGCTGTCCATCTCTTGCGTAGTCTGGAAGAATACTAGCTATGTGGTACTTTAAAACTATTCTATAATTTCATCAATGTGAAATTATTCACAGAAAGAGGGTCGAAACAGGTTGCTCATACCATTTTGCGCAGATACTTCAAAAAAAGCCACCGACAGTAAAAGGGAAAGACATGCTATCTGTTGAATAAGCAAAAAGAAGAGGGCGGAGGAGAAGAGAATAAAGTAGAAGAAGAGACGATAGAGCAGCAGGAAGCAGGAATAGAAGGATCAACATGACGCATGAGGTGATTTGGTAAGACGATTCGTGCCAACGCAGCGAGAAGGAAGAAGAATAGAGCAAAGAAGAAGCAAGAAGAAGACGAAGAAGAAGAAGAAGAAGAATGAGGAGGAGGAGGAGGAGGAGAGGAGAAGGAAGGAGTAGGCGTATGAGGCAGAAGCGAGGAGGAGGAAAAAAAGCGAAACTAACTGTAACAGGAAATCGTTTTTGCGATGATAATGAAATGAAATAATAGGGGATGTAGGACGAAAAGAAACCAGGGGGTGGGGGGGGGGGGGGAAAGGGAAATGGATAGAAGTACTGTGTTTCCCAACGACCATGCGCGCCTTGCCGACAGTAGCGTAGCTATAAGTTCAGTCTCCAAAGCCACACAAGTCGAAGGGTAGAGAACGACGCAGAGAGGCACCCTGGCCCACTAGGTTGGGGTTGAGGTATGGAGTAGACGGCCTTGAGTTTACTAAAGAAGGGGCAGGTGGAACTTTTCATTTGGAGACAGCAATCCAACTATAGTGCGTTTCAAAATCTGATGCCACCATACTTTAACAATTATCTTGAAAATTTCTGAACGGATCAACAAGATTGTGCATGTGTCCTTAGATTTGCCACATCCTTATGATTCTAGAATTTACAGTTGCGCAGTTGCTACTATTTTCTTGAAGCGGCAAATATTTTTTTTTTTCAAGTAATAATTTTTATACCCCTGGAGAAAAAAGACCATACGGTAATTGACAATGGTGTGAAGATTGTTTGGAAATCAGTTCAAAAGTGCAGCTATGCCTGGTGATTATTTACGGAACGTATCCAACAATCCTGCCAATGTTGAGCATGACAACTCAGCGAACCGAGAAAGTTTTGTTTAAAATTAGTCAGAAATTATGTAAAGATGTAACTACAGTCACAGAGAAATCATTGGCGGGTTCTTCGAGGGACTTAACTTTTATTTAAGCGCACAATAAAATTTATTATTATTATTATTATTACTATTTCGGGCTCAATGTCAAGTGCGTAGAGCATTAATTATATTTGGAATAATTTTATATGTGGGAGCAAAAAGTTAAAAATAAAACTGTGTGCATGGCTTAGGTACATGAGTTCCCGTGATGGAAGTACATGAGACCCAGTTTTAGCGATGGCATAAGTACACGAGTCCCTAGGTTCCAGGGAAGGCATAAGTACACGAGTCTCCAGGTTCCAGGGATGACATAAGTACATGAGTCCCTAGGTTCCAGGGATAGCATAAGTACACGAGTCTCCAGGTTTCAGTAATGTCATAAGTACACGAGTCTCCAGGTTCCAGCGATTTCATAAGTACATGAGTCTCCAGGTTCCATGGATGGCATAAGTACATGAATCCCTAGGTTCCAGGGATGGCATAAGTACATGAGTCTCCAGGTTCCAGGGATATCATAAGTACACGAGTCACTAGGTTCCAGGGATGGCATAAGTACACGAGTTCCCAGGTTCCAAGGATGGCATAAGTACACGAGTCTCCAGGTTCCAGGGATGGCATAAGTACACGAGTCCCTAGGTTCTAGCGATGGCATAAGTACACGAGTCCCTAGGTTCCAGGGATGGCATAAGTACATGAGTCCCTAGGTTCTAGCGATCGCATTAGTACACGAGTCCCTAGGTTACAGAGAAGGCATTAGTAAATGAGTCTCCAGGTTCCAGGGATGGCATAAGTACATGAGTCCCTAGGTTCCAGGGATGGCATAAGTACATGAGTCTCCGGGTTCCAGGGATGGCATTAGTACACGAGTCCCTAGGTTCTAGCGATGGCATAAGTACACGAGTCCCCAGGTTTCAGGGATGGCATAAGTACACGAGTCCCCAGGTTCCAGGGATTGCATAAGTACACGAGTGCGCAGGTTCTAGCGATCGCATAAGTACACGAGTCCCCAGGTTCCAGGGATGGCATAAGTACACGAGTCCCCAGGTTCCAGGGATAGCATCAGTACACGAGTTCCCAGGTTCCAGCGTCTATTAAGCAAAATACCTTTTGCCGCTAAAGGCGTGTCGGCATATAATGCTAGATGCAAAGTTTATAGACAGGTCAGAACTTAGAGAGTGACTTCGTCAGCATCAAAGTGGCTGCCTTTCCTTCCAGAACATTATGCTGGTACGCAATGTAAGATAGTCCTGAGAGACAAACATCTATACGAATTGGAATCAATGGCCATCAGGCCAGGTATGCAATCATCAGGCGTCCATATATATATATATATATATATATATATATATATATATATATATATATATATATATATATATATATATATATATATATATATTAGGGCTATACCGAATATTCGCTTCGTATTCGGGGCCGAATAGTTGACCTATTGACTGTTCGGTATTTGGCCGAATAGTTGCGGTCGGGTCGAATACGAATAGTAGTTACCTTACACCCGCTTCTGCATACACGGCCTTAATTCTGACAAGAGAGATGAGTGGAGACGAGTGATATCTGCAGCAGAGAAAAAGATGACTATTCTGTGCTACTTTATGTGAAGTAGAAGTTCAGCGTATGTTTGACATTATAAATATGTGTTGTTGTTGTTGTTTTTTTTTTAAAGATATATTTTATACACTATACACTACACGTATTCGTATTCGGCTGAATAGTTGGTCCCGTTATTCGTATTCGGCCAAATAGTGAAAATCACTATTCGGTACAGCCCTTATATATATATATATATATATATATATATATATATTATATATATATATAATATATATATATATATATATATATATATAAATGTGCCCTGCTAACTGGTATTGGCGATCATGCGTCGCCACAGATCACGATCCATGGTTGCCTGTAACAGCTCTCTTGATGATATCTCTCCATGCCCTAGTTTCAGCCCATCCAGCAGCATCATCTCTCTTGGTCTGCCTCTACCTCTTTTCCACTGATCTTACCAGTTGTCACGAAGTTCTCCAGTGTCTCTCTTTTCATTATGTGGCCAAAGAACAGTGTTTGTCTCTTTCTTATTGTTGTATATAGAGATCTACTTTCATTAGCCTCTTTCGAGCCATTGTTGTTAGTTACTCTGGCAGTCCAAGGTATTCGTAACATTCGTCTCAGAAACCACATCTCTGTTGCTTCCAAATTATTCTTAATTTGTTCAGTGGCATTCCAAGATTCGCTGCCATACAAAAGAACAGGTTTCATAGTTTATATTTCATTTATATATAAAGAAGAGAGATAGTTTCATACCTTGTTCATTCTCTTGATCGTCAATATTCAAAGTTTATCGAAAACACCACAGTCGTGAAGGCAGCAGATGCGATTTTCGATGTCCAAAAAGTTATCAGAGACGGAAATAGCGAGGCCAGCAAAAAAAAAAAAACTGTCGACGTGGAGAATGTTCAAACTGTTTATTTTGTAATCAGTGCTCTAGTTTAGGCCACGTCATTCTTGCTCGGGAGCTAATGACGTGCCTGCACGCGACGAATCAAAGAAAACATTGGTGGTGTTATGCAGCCATCTCCTCTCCAAACCCACCCCTCCCACTATACAAAGTTTCCTTGCAGACAAAAACACACACACACATGATGATGGGTGTTGAAGGGTGTGTGGGATGGGGAAGGGGGGTAGCGGCTCCAGTTGCCTAATCCTCTTATGAGTTAAAGCAGGCTACTTAGCCTACCTAAAAATATATTCTGGGGCCTGCAACCACCCCTCCCCCATCCCACACCGTGGCCTTAGTACTCTTAAATGCCCCCCCCCCCCTTGTATTGTTGTAGCTTCTAAATAGTGCATCAATTTTTCTGCTTAGCTATTTTAAAAATAAAAGATGATGGCTAAATACAGAATCAGTAAATTGTAGTGCATTCTGGGGGCCTACATAAACCTTAAGAAGCAGTATTGGTTCAGTGGCTAAATGCCCGCCTGCTGATCGAAAGGTCGTGGGCTCAGGTCCTGGCGGGACTGGTGTTCTTTCATCTTGGTTGCCAGGGTGACCCAACCTTGAGTGGTTACCAAGTGGACTCATTGAACGTAAACGAGGCTGGCGTGACGCTGGCCACATCAAGCTCTCAGTGCCGAGTGGTCTACAATATATGTCTAGCCCTATGTGCCCAATACCCATGAAGGGGTGGAAAGGGTCCTTTACTTTTCCTTATAGATACATCTAGGTTGTGTCGCTTTCTCACATCGACACGTGTCGTTAGGCGAAATTATAGTCATCGTCGACATCATCAGGTGCCATTTCATATGAAGTCTGCTTTCATGTTTTTGAACATGTAGACAGACAGAGAAGAAAACAAATATATACTATTTATCTTGGGGCTGTACTACATCATAGGGTCACATTCAAGATGTGTCGGTACTGAACATGGGGTGGTGCAACACATCTGTTCTTCATACTAGTCAACACGTCTTTTTAGAAACATCTTCCAAAATTGATGCCTGGCTAATGCAGACAGGATTATTTCTTTAGAAATCAAAGCATATCTGTCAGAGTGCTAAGAAACCAAGTGTGCTTGAAGGATAGGCCCTCTGGATGCTTGCTCGTTGCCACATGAGTTTAGGAGCCCTATGCTGGTCTAAAGGGAATAAAAAGTGACTTGCCATATCAATCATTATTATCATCAACCCGTAACACTACCTGTCGTTGGGTTAACAGTTTCTGTAGACTGTTTGATCAGCTCTCTACACCTTTGGCAGCCAGTTGCGATGGACTGCACGGTTGCATGCCTGAGGCCTGTCTAAGTTCGTCAGGTTCTGTAACCAGGTCTTTCTTGGTCTGCCTCTTCTCCTTCTCTCTACTGAGCCTTGCAGTATTGTTTTTGAGAGGCCCTTAGATCTTGTTAGATCTTATTACTTGTCCATACCATTGCATTTTTCGACTTTTCACTGTAGTTAAAAGAGGTTCATAGTTCAAATGACTTGCCATATACAGGGACTTGTTTTTTTTTTGCATGCCCATTCATATTACAGATTTCAAGTATGCCATACACAGGGTAGTAATTTCATACTCTGCCATCTAATCTGTATTTAAGGTCTTTTTGATGTACCCCTAAAATGTTGGTGTCTGGCTTAGGCATTGCAAATGTTCTTCGTTGTGCCAGGTTCGATCCCAGCTGCAGGCCTTGCGTTGATTTCAACAGTGGTATAGGGAAGCCAACCATCCCGAAAGCAGTGGCAAACTACTGGGATAAACTTGCCTAGAAAAACCACAACAGCCAAAAAATGCTGGGGTTTGTTCTGCAATGTCCTGTAAAGAATGCACTACTAACCACTAAAAATATTAATGAAAAATAAGGTACATTTTATTCCTGTGAGTGGTTGTCATAAAGGGGCCTTAGTGCAATGTTAAGACAGCTCTGCAAGTGTGCACACCAATAAGGGAAATCTGTAAAATGAATGGGCGTGCAAAATACAAGTCCTTGAATAAGATCAAAATCCAGAATTGGATAAACAGTCAGAATGTTTTCTGTGTTTACAACCAGTGAACAGGAAGTCGCATTCACAAACATCCACCTGCATTAGGAATAATAGTCGGCTGCTGTTTCTCTGCCATGTGTGGTTGATTCTCTAGCTCTCCTGTTTTCTCAGGACTATCTTCAAGCACTTAAGGATACCTTAGCCTGCAGCTTGGTAATATATATCAATAGATAGATGTTTTACAATGAATCTATCTCACTGCTCGGAAATACCGCTTTTTTTCCTTGTAACTTTCCCTTCAGAGCAGATAGCTATCTCTTTGGGGACAGAGCATGAATTTGCAGCTTAATTACCAACCACGTAAAGATCTTGGAAAAATCTGCTCCCTGTCAAAATGGGGGATAGGCCTGGTCACTGTTTTTAGTGGTCAGAATTCGAATCCCATTTGAAGTTAGAATTAATTTATTTATGTTTTTGTTTGTTTGTCCAGCTGGCAAAAGCATCAGCTTTACCCAGGATACAAATTCAATCATCTAATGATTACCTCACTGAGAATCAGATATTGACCAAATCATTCATCTAGAGGTTACAAAAAAAGGGACACCTTATATTGTATGCTCCGTGGCGTCTAAAAGGGTTCTTTACATTATGACCTATCTCTGTGTCTCTCCTTTCTCTCTCTCTTTCTCTCTCTCTCTCTCTCTCTCTCAGTGTGTGTGTCTCTTTGTCTCTCCCTCTCTCTTTCTCTCTCACTCTCTCTCTCTCTCTGTGTCTCTTTGTCTCTCCCTCTCTCTCTCTCTCTCTCTTTCTCTCAGTGTGTGTGTCTCTTTGTCTCTCCCTCTCTTTCTCTCTCTCTCTCTCTCTCAGTGTGTGTGTCTCTTTGTCTCTCCCCCTCTCTCTCTCTCACTCTCTCTTTCTCTTTCTCTCAGTGTGTGTGTCTCTTTGTCTCTCCCTCTCTTTGTCTCTCTCTCTCTCTCTCTCTCTCAGTGTGTGTGTCTCTTTGTCTCTCTCTCTCTCTCTCTCTCTCTCTCTCTCTCTCTCTCAGTGTGTGTGTCTCTTTGTCTCTCCCTCTCTTTCTCTTTCTCCCACACATGCAGGAACACAGACAAATGAATACCCTCAACACTGTCTTAGTATTCCATTACTAACATTAGATTATTTTGTCCGCAAACTGCATACAACAGTTTTACGTTGGGTAAGGAAACTAAAGGATCATTTTCTACACCTTAGTGTAGGCATATTGGGCTAGACCTATATTTTATAGACAAATCAACACTTGATGGGTGGTGATACCAACATCACGCCGGTCGCTTTTACCTCCCAGGACTTTACATGGTACCCATTAAGCGCTGGCCTGACCTGGGAGGGAAAGTCATTTTGAAATATTTCTTGCTCCATCTGGACCTTCGGACCCGCTTGATAATCTATAATTGCTTTACTTTCCCACTAATACAACCAGATTTATACATCCAAATATATATATATACATACAGATAAAAACATCCAAATATACATACATCCATATATAAATACATCCAGATAAATACACAACAACAAAAAACACTGCAACAATTTTATCGTGTTGTCTACCGTTTTATTACAGAGTTTATTTTGTTTTTTGCCTAATTGTGGGAATGAATGGTCCTAAAGTTATCTCGTTCGTTCTTTACTCTGAGTTCCTCTCTTGTGTGGGGGAAACTTGCTTGATGCATTACACCATCCTCTTCTTAGATCCTAGGGCTAGAAATAAAAGTCACAAATTATAGACGGTTTAGATTTATTTCTCCCGCAGATAGCATTCTCTTGGCAAGCTTCATTGACTGGTGTCTTGATTAAACTTCAACACTAGGGGTTTATTACTGCATATATTACCCGCCTTTATCTCTATGCCTAATCTTTTTCCACTTATAAACTCCAAGTATTTGTAGGTTAGACTTT
The DNA here is from genome assembly GCA_905116865.2 of Candidula unifasciata. Taxonomy (NCBI): domain Eukaryota; kingdom Metazoa; phylum Mollusca; class Gastropoda; order Stylommatophora; family Geomitridae; genus Candidula; species Candidula unifasciata. The sequence continues at coordinate 10,615 of CAJHNH020004027.1, read as the reverse complement.
ATATTATCCCTCTCCACCATCTTCGTAGGATCAGATGCATGTAGTGCAGTATATTTCATCAGAACCTGTACAACACGGTTGTTCAACTAAGTTTACTCTGGGGTCAGAATTGTGAAAATGGGAATAATCATGGACCAGAGGTCAGGCCCGAGCCACAGCATGGAAAGATAACTAATACAATACAACTGGCAATGATCCACGGGCTTTTTGTTAGGCCTGCGAGCCGCCAGTTGAATAGTCTTATCGGACAGTTTCAGATAATGCAGGCACTTGGACTGAATCTTTGTTAAACTTGGGTCGATTGCTGGCAGCTTTTGAAACAAGAATATTCGAGACCGTAAACACAACAGCAATGTAACCCACACGAATGCTGGCACGAGATGCCTCTTCAAACCTAATGTTGAAATGCGGAACTAAAAAGTACTGTAGATTCCCAAGAGTCATAAATCGATGCTTGAATAGTTGATGTTGCAAGGTCCCCTAAGGAGCGAGTAAACAGTGCGGGGGGACCAATATATTATCACGGCCTGAAGAGAATGGTGCAGCGAGAAGTGACTATGTCATCTTGCCGACGCTCAACACTCAGGGAACAGTAAGATATAGTCAGAATGTTACGGTACCATTGCAATTGGAACCCTTCACTGGCTGCTGAAGATGGGGACGGAACGCTTATGAGAACGCCTCGATTTTTATGATGTTAGTTTTTAACACATCTATCCCCAGGAGTCAGTGAACTTGTCAATACATTAAAACATCTAAGGTGATTTGTCAGCTGAGGATACATGTTGGGTTACTTCCCCTAGTTGTGTCTTATGTGTGCCTATGCGCCTGATAAGGCACAGACAAACCGAGTCGACAGTCTTTTTCACAAGAGAGGCGCATCAGGCACATGGCAGGCGATAGGTGATGTGGTCAGCATCATACCGGCCACATTAACTTCCTAGGAGTTTACCTGGAACTCATTTTAGGTGCCAAGGTCATTAAAACAAATCCGCCTCGATGCAGATGTTAACCGAAGATCTTAAGGTGGGACAGGAAAGTATGTCTGGCTGTAAGTTCAGGCAATCCACTGTATTCGTGCCCCCTCCTTATAAGCCAAAACCAAGCGACATTTGTGATTATGCCTGCTCAAAGCCTTAGCTCATTGACCAAGTGGCATCAATACTTAAAAAAAACGAACATCTATAAATAGAAACGAAAAGAGCACTCTGAAGCACAATCTTCTTGCCAACCATGTGTTATCAATGCCAGACTTGAGACAATGACAGAAACAAAGAACAATCACAAGAGAAATATGATTTTTGCGAAAAGCTCTCATTATAACAAGAAGAGACAAGATCAGAAACGATGAAATCCAAGGAAAAATTGGAATAGCACCAGCTCTGGATTTCATTAGAAGGCAACAGGTGAAATGGTTTGGCCATATAACACGAATGTCAGCTGACAGTATACGACAGCAAGCCATGGTGTACAGAACAGACAGGAAGCGAAGAAGAGACTGACCATGCAGGCGATGGACAGAGGGAATTACGGAGTCGCGGGGAGTCCCAGTCGAAAGAAGCGCACAAACGATCTCTTTCTTGTAAATTAAACTTCAAATCTACACTGCAGGAGGATCAAGAAAAGATAAGGTGATATCATTCTGTCTCTTCTTTCACTCTCTTTCTTTCTATCTCTCCTTCGGCCACTTTCTCCAGACAAAAACCAGTCACACATTTGGGACACGTTAAAACACCTAATTTATAAATAAAAGCCATATTAGAGAGAAAGTTTGAAGGCAGACCAGTAAAATAGAGACAAAGATACAAATGGGACACAAGAAAGTGAGTAGAAGTAAAACGGAGCACTAATAGGTTACTTATGTACTTGTGGGTTACTTATGCACCTATACAGGCATACGTATCTTTTAGGATCCTCGCCTGTGCTACGGAGTTCGTGCACTACACTTAGATTCTTCGGACTCAGGCTTGAGTTAAAAGTAGGACGGAGCACTTATGGGTTACTACCCTTGTGCGATGATGTTGATCTTATTTAATCCTAAACCTAAATCCAAACAAGAACAGCATTCATAAACACAGCCAAAATATACACCACACATAAACATAGATACAACACACTCACACACACACACACGCACAATACTCACACACAGACGACTACTAGCAGAAAGAGAGAGAGAAGAGAGAGAGAGAGACTAAAGTCAGCATTAATTTTCGATACCTCGCCTGAACGAAATACGTTTTTAACTTTGTGGCTTCTATATTTGACGTGTTGGCTTTCATTCACACTAACCTTTTTTCACAAATAACTCCAGCGTGATCCATACAGTCCATGACATTCGTCTTGTAATTCTCTGGAGTTGAGTAGATGTAAGTTTCTTCCTTCACTAGACAGTGTTGAACTGTGACAAAACAAATTAATTAAACGCGTGCATTGTTACAGCTTCGAAAAAAAATACCGAATTACACAGTCCTATTCAACACCAGCGTCTTTTATTCACCCCTAGTCCACTGCAACCTGTTTAGTTCGCTCCCAAAGTGCAACATTATTGATTCTTTCATACCATTTTTATTCCTTTTTTTTCTGCGCTGACACCAGGCAATAAATGTTTGTTGTATGTATTAGTAACTAAGTTAGTTGTTTTCCATGTTTCCGCTCCACACAACAGTACTGACATTAGAACTAAAAATTTTAAGTTTAATATTAGTTTTAGTTTCTCTTGACCTTCTCCTCAAATTTCTTGTGGAATGAGAGGTTCTTTTGTCTTTTGTATTCGTATTTTTGATATCTTTGTCAGTTCCCCCATGTAGTGAGTTTCATTTTCTCCCAGTTAATTTATGACCGACAGATGACGTCAGTAATAAATGTGAGTGGAATATTTTGACTCTAACTGGGACGGCACGGAAATTGTTGAGTCTGAACTTCATGGGAGTTATAGAAAAAGGCTGATAGTCAAACTTTGTGTGAAGCATAATTATTCAGGTGAAGAGACATGTTGACTGTCGAACTTCATGCGAAGTACGATGGATCACGTGCCATGCACCACTTCCAGCCAAATAGAATTCGTGAGACAGAAGGGACACGGAGTATTCGGGAAAAACGAAGCGGGGATTAGAAGGCTATATAATAGAGTAGAAAGGGCTGAGGGACCGTCTCGTTTGGGCCCAGGAACAGAGTGCATGGACAACGATGGAAGATGTGTGGATTTAACATGTGTTGAGTGAATTTGTTCCAGTCCAACTTGGCAAAAAAGCTGGCAGGCAATTTGTCTGCGGGCATGTTAGTTTTTCTGTAAGGACAACTGTTGTGTTTTCGTTCATTATGATAGTGTAGGACGATTGTGATTTCGGACAGAAGGTAATAATTGATACTTTTGATATTTGAGTTATAATGTGTGCCTGGACAGTAGTCTATTTCATGTGCCGGCTGTGTAAGCCGTGAGTAGAAGATTAAAGTGCTGAACAGTATCGTGTTGTTTTTCCAGTCGTCCATTTTCTGCTCGTCGTGTGATGTCGGTATGTGAGATAGCAAGCGTGCGATGATGCGAGCCAGATAGAAGATAAAAAGGAGAGTCATCGCACGATAGGAGCTCGTCCAAACAATAGAGGATAGGAAATTTGCATCGGACAGTAAAATCTGAAACATTGGAAATGAGTTTAGTTAACAGCCTGACGTCGGGTAGTACCAGTTCAATATAGGAACGTAAGTGGGGAAGACTGATGGCAATAGCGACACCCCATGTCCGATTGTTTACAGATTGAACGTTTGAACAAATTCCAGGCTTTGAATGCTAGTAGATAAGTCTACGATTCAAGTTTTCGGCCAATTAACCAACAATCAACAAGAAGCAAAGGAAATATTGTAGATAGTGACAGTGACAAGGAGCAGTCATCGATGGTAGCATTAGGAAAAGTAACAGTAAGTCTACGCATGGATGATGTGAGACTAGGGCTGTCCCTCTACAACACTTCCGAAGCCCTGTTTTTTAGTCAAAATTTGCTGCCGACTAAGGTGTGGTGAAGTGCAGTGGGAAATCTACACCGAGCAACACAAGAAAGTGTCGACACCAGATACTGTTTTCGGATCTGCTTTCAAAAAGTACAAAGACAGTTACAACACCGGCTAGAGTGTTGACTGGAAACTGAGATCAAAAGAACTACAGCTCTGACACCGGGTATATGTGTCACAGCTCCTCATTATCAACCGTGGCAAACAATTTGGTAGGAAACTACAGTACGAAAAGCCTACGATACCTCAAGATCGGCACTCATTGATGTTTCGTGATCAACATTCATCAATACCTCAAGTTCATCGTATAATAATCGTCCAAAACACAAGAAAGCGATAATAATAAAGTTTTCCTACGACCTAAACACATTCAGTCAACAGGAGAACTATCTAAATAGTCTGTGCAAATCTAAGTGTTGATTTATTGGTGATTATTCTGTCACAGCCGATTATCAAGACTAAGTCAATCAAATATTTTTGAATAGTTATTTCATTTAAATAGTATGTAATTATACCCAGACTATACACATTCATTAAAAATAAAGACAATTTTTTTTTTTTTGGGGGGGGGGGGGGGGGGGAATTATTTCGCAAGGTGTAGTCAAGTCTTAAAAGTCTGTATCTATATTACTCTCCCATCTGTATATATATAACTCTCCCATCTGTATATATATAACTCTGCCATCTGTATATATATAACTCTCCCATCTGTATATATATAACTCTCCCATCTGTATATATATATAACTCTCCCATCTGTATATATATAACTCTGCCATCTGTATCTATATTACTACCCAAACATGTATATGACTCTACATCTTGGAGCGGGATACCATTAAAAGAAACCACACTACTGTATGCCTTGTTTATTCTTGAAAGACGTGGGAATACACGTGACAAAACGGCCAGTCGTTTTGCCTAGAGCGACTGAACCACATGGGATACAACCGGGTGTAATACTTAAACCATTCAATTCGTCCTGAACAGACAGTATCATAAACGTCTAATGGTCTATACTCGTAGTTACAGTGGTAATCGAAAGAGAGACTTACCTTGAAAAAAGGGAAAGGAGGTGGGGGGGGGGGGGGGGGGGGTTGATCCACACTTATATTCAAAATCTCGATACAGAACAAGTGTAATTTATCTCTATTCCGCAAACCACCTCCACCTTAAACAAAACAAAAACAAAAACAAAAAAAAACGCGACTTCAGAGCCTCCATTTAATATTTGTTAATTAATAAAACATCTAACTGTAATTCATTTCCTACTTTCGTTAGTGTTGACTTCCAACCAATCTGCATGTGGAGCATCTGTGCCATTAGAACTAAATCTCCAGCTAGCGTGAGAGCCAAAATTGGTCAGTCCAATCCAGATCGAGCCCGCTAAATAGAAGAAATACCGAAGTTATTTATTCTGCATGTTATTATGAAATATAGAAAAAAGCTTTATATAAAAGAGTAGTATAAAACTATCTGCTTTTGTTCTTCTTAACCCTTACCGGCTTTAAAATCCAGTGCAAAGTTATGGTTGTTTGTCCACTTTTTGACTTAAGTCATGCCTCAGAACTTGAGATTTACGTTCACATTCGTTTTAAAGATCTGGCTTATTTGTATGTAGTCTGTTGGTTCCACGTCTCTAAGGCAGATGCACTCCGACTTTAAGGAGACCCTTAGGATTAATCGCATTTTTAATCATGCTTGTAAGATCATAGTTGGTCTGTTCTCCCCCCCCCCCCTTAAAACCATGTTCTCTCTCTCCCCCCCCCTCCCCAAACCAAATGGGACGCAGGGTACATAAATCCTAATTTTCCAGAGCTGAATTCAACCACTACCTTACTTAGACCTTTAAAGTAGTTCATTGTTCAACTTATATGCCACAGTAGACTGTTTTGTCAGAAGAGAACAATGTGGCTGGCTCAAGGAATTGGAGGAGTTGCCAGGTAATAGGTTACTCATATGTGGGGATTTAAATGCGAGGAACAGAGAATGGGACAGCAGCGGAGAAAACCGACAGGGAATTGCCCTTGCAAAGGCCATGCTTGACTCCGATATTGTCTGCATCAATGATGGGAGGCCGACTAGAATGGCAATGAGGTCTGGCGATACAGACACAACTATTGACATGACATTTATCTCCCATTCGTCGGTTTTAGATGTTAAATGGACTGTCCTGAATGACCATGGGAGTGATCACCTACCATTTTAAGTCCTGTTCTCTAAACTCAGTAAGGTTAAGGTTGGAGGAGCACGCAAGACCTTTCGGTATAAGTAGACCAACGACATACTTGGACGCCTGAGACAGAGAGCATGCCACAGGACTGCCAGAACTAATTTTCCACAGCCTTCAAGGTGGACTCCAGAAGTAGAACAGGCGTGGAAGGCAGAAAGCCGCAATGGAGCAGCTGAAGATACTAAGACAAACACCCTCAAGCTCAGGAGAGGAAGTGCAGATGGCGAAGAATGTAAAAAAAAAAAAAAAAGATACTGTGGAGGTTTATAAGCGCTGTGCTGCTGAGGCCAAAAGAGCAACGTGGGAAACTTTTGTGAATGGTGTGGGAGGCGATAAAACACTGGGGAAATTCTGGAAACTGAAAAGGCAGATGCAATGAAAAGATAGGCCTATGACAGTGGTAAAAATTTGTGGAGACGATAGTGTGCGTATGACAACTGACAAGGAGAAAAGAAAGGCTTTTCTCCGTAGGTTTGTAGCTCAGACAGATCATAATGATGTAGACATCAGGAATGCAGTTAGAGAAGAGTTATATAACACCTTAAAGAATATGAAGTATAAAGACATGATACGAGTAGAAGATATAAAATAAATCTTGAAAAAGGTAAAAATCTTAACCAGCGTCTGATGGGGTCAGGTATGGCCAGATGAAGGCTTTGGGCGATGTAGACCTGGCAGACATGACCGACTGCTTTAACCAGAGCACTATGACAGCATTAGTACCTCTGGACTGTATGCACAGCTATCTAATCCAACTGAAAAAACCTTTTAAGGACCATTTAAAGCTCAGTGGTTTTAGAATAATCACTACCTTACAAAACACATTTGGGAAGGTCTTGGAGAAGATAGTTGGCTTAAGGCTGCCCGCATTTTGGGAAAGGCTGAAGGTTCTCCTAAGAAGTTTGGGAAGCTACAAGCCAGGATAGGATACATGGGCAAATGCGGCCACATATGCTTTTGACATCTTTAAAGGGTTCCAGAACAAACAAGCTTAGAAGCATCAGAAGTTTAATGGATACTGACTTTTGCAGACGATATACTTGTATATAGGCAATGGGAATAGAGAGAACAAATAGTCAGTCTTGGAGCTACAAGCGACAGTATGCAAAATAACTGAGTGGTGTACATAAATGAGGGCTACCATCCACCCAGAAGGGACGTCTGTTTTATGGTGTACTCTAGACAACAGGATCGTTAAAGCTAATGTTCCAAGTCTCACGACAGATGGTGGAAACTTCAACAGAGTGAGCAAACTGAAGTATCTGGGAATTACATTTGACAGGAGCCTGTCCTTTAAGGACCCTGTGGAGAGTGTTGTGACAAGATGCCAAAAAAGACGATGCACTTAAGACTATGGCTGCAATTGACATAGAGCGGAGAGTGATGTTCACACTATATCAGCACCTGATCCTGTCAGTGGTTGAATATGGCCTGGGACTGCTTACCGTCACAAAGAGTCAGATGGACAAACTAGAGCGCATACAGAACGCAGCTATGTGGGTCATTCTGGGTTCCACCAGAGACAACCCAGTGGCGTGTATGTAATACATCCTTGGTTTGCCGACTGTTGCAGTTAGCCACAAGGTTCTGCATGCGAAGACATATCTCAAGGTGGCTGCAGACGCAAATCACCCATTGCACGAAGCTCTGGCGCAGTTAAGGGTCAGCGGCTGATAAGAGAGAAATCATGGATGGCTCAGGCAGAAGACACAGTCAGGTTTGCATCCTTGAGAACATTAGGCGAGGGAGGAGTGGGTCAAAGTGCCACCTGAACAGTCAGACTTGTGTAGGGTCATAACCACACAGAGCCGGTAATGCAGAGACTGGCCAGTAGGTGCCACGGAAGGGGAAATTCAGCAATTAATTCAAGAAAATGCTCGCTCAGAGGATTTGATTATTTTCACAGACGGTTCAGTGTCATGAGGCAAAAGATGTGCTTGGGATTTCTTAGCATAAGTTAATGGTCGACGTTTGGTGCAGGAGAGTCTGGCGTATGATACCACAACATCCAGCTTAAGAATGGATTTGGAGATGGTTAATGCAGCTTTCTGCTGGTTAGAGAACACGAAACACACACACACACATACACACACACACGCACATCTTTATTGTACCTGACTCACAAAGCATGCTGAGGAATGTCAGGACAGGCATGATTTGTGAAGAGTGGCATGCGTCACTGCGAAGGGTTCGGGTGAGGAGTATTGTCTGGAATTTTTCACCAGGAATCGTCGGTGTATTGGGAAATGAACAGACAGACTGATTGGCTCTGCACAACTTGGTGGAATACTGATGTATAATGAGGCAGACGTGGCTAATGCCTTGTGGGAGACCATGTACAGTTCGGAGGAGCAGATGGATCACCACAGTCTGGTGGGTTTGATGCAGCGGGGAGTGACGAGAGGTTCTGGCAGATGCTCGAGGCTCAGAGGAAAGGCAAGACGGATGTTTAATCAGAATGCTACTGGCACTATTAGTATCGGAACTCTTCACTGGCTGCTCAAGCTCGGGACGGAGCGCTTTTAGGAATGCCCCGAGTGCTGTAATGTCGGTTCTTGAAACAACTCAGCTCAACTCATGGTTCAACAATTCGTGCCTGGTCTGGACTTAAGGTTACTTCATAACCGTCCGGGTCCCCAATATAACCTTACTGTTGAAAATGGCTGCCGGGACTTGTAAAGTAGGATTCTCATGCTCGAGGAGGTAATTCTGAGGGCTTCAATGCTAGAGGGGAGAAACTGCAATTCAGCAAAGCTGGTTTGAGAATCAACATCATAGCCATTGAAACATTCGTATAGGTGATTTGTTCCTATCTTCAACAGCTAGAGCAGAGCTCCAACTCCAAAAGTACCTGGGCAGTCTGACTGCATGTCCATCGTGTGTGGCTGTCCTTTTCCATTTTTATTTGGAAAACATCTTGAGACAAACAGCAATAGGACTCCAAGAACTATAAAATTAGAAACAGTCCGTGGTAAATATGGCCTGAAAATTAATGCCGAGAAAAGCAAGATTCTGGTAAATAGTCACACAAATTAAGTACCTACCAACATACATAAAAAAGGGGGAAAACTAAATGTTTAAACCGTTAAATATCTTGGCTCCCATACATGTAACGATGGCAGCTGTACCAAAAAGATCAAGGCAAGACTTGATATGACAACGGCCGCCATGTCTCAGCTGAATACGGTTTAGAAGAGCAAAATCAGCATCAAAAGTAATGTCAATATTTACCAATCACTGGTATTTTCAAGTGCGTATCGTTCACTAGTAGAAGTCAGTGCCTGTTTTTGATCGAGTAGCCTGTCCGTATTTTTCACATGTGAGTGGTTTGTGCACATCGTTCGCCTTGGAATGGATGACGTCTTTTGTTCACGGAGAGGCTTATTTACGTCTCTACCTAAGCTTTGGGTCAGTTTATTTGATATTCTGTCTCCGCATCAGGTTTAACTTTAGGTCTGTTTATTATTAGGGAGCCTTTTGTAAAGTACACCGAATGAGCCCAGTTACGCAGTGAAGTGTTGAACACTTGCTGTGACTAATCAGTCCATTTGTAGGCCTCTGGTCGAGCCATTGTCCGATGCTCATTGTAGGCTTCCCCAAAACTGAGATAATTGTAAAATGTCTCTTAAAAGCTACGAGGTGGTGATGATGGCAAATGTCTTTCTAAGCCATGCGGTGGTGGCAAAGTTGTGAAATGTCCTTCAAAAGCCACGCGGTGGTGGCAAAAGTTGTGAAATGTCCTTCGAAAGCTACGCGTTGGTCGCAAAAGCGGAAAATGTCTCTCGATAGCCATGCGGCTGGGACAATAGTGGAAATTGCATGATGTTAGCCCGTTGGCTGAGGTAACAATCAGTTGAAATAACACATCTGGGAAAAATGTGTTCGACGTCAAAGAGGAGCTTTAACTAGAACCGTGATGTTGCCGACCGTTACGTATTTGATCTTTCTTCGCAGTTTTACTTGTAGTGTGATTCCGTGATGATTTGGTATATTTTTAGAGGAATTTCTCTACAGAAGAGCGGATTAAATGGGGTATGTAATTATTCTACTGATTTTGTGGTGTCTCTGACACAAACGCCTATGTTTACAAGTTCCGATGATTACTGCCATAATTGTCGTAGGTCGTGGGTTTGTAGCGATTTTACCGATGTGGTGGTAGCTGAAATTTAAAAAACGCAAATGTGTACTGTTTCATGATTATTGCCATCTTTGATTTAATTTTCTACTAAGAACTTATTTATTCATTATCCAGTTTCTTCAGCACGCGTAATGCTTTGCTCATATGTCAATGACAGTTACTTTTTGTTTCGGCTTTATGTTGATGATGCTACAACTAACTAGTGATTACGTCGTGTGAAGAGAATGATTTTGTTT
>CAJHNH020004026.1:7500-50587 GCA_905116865.2 Candidula unifasciata | reverse complement strand
TCCCCCGATGTTATTTCACCATGATGCAGTTGGGGAGGTTTGCATGTTTCTCAGTGAGGTCTGACGAGCTATGCCGACGAGGAGAGCTAGCAACTCAGTAAGTATAGTCTTCCAAACTGACAGCGTCAAAAATTAGAGACACAGGGCTGAGATTGGTCCTTCAACTGAGGGTTTGAAGCCTAGGGTGGAAGGTCCACTTGTTTAAGCAGATTACGCCAGACATATGGAGCTCATTAGCTGGAGGACAGTAAATTCATCTAAAAGAAGAGGTTCTAAGCACACATTTCCATTGTCCACGGATTGGTGTTAGTCGACTACGGACTCAGTAATCTCGAAATGTAAGAAAGGCGCGATAATATAAGAGGTGCCGAGCCGACAGACGCAAATAGTCCTTTAAGGTGCCGCAGCCAAACCTGAAAACTACGTTACGATGCAACTCCGTCCTTTAATGCCAGCATGAGGTAACAAAAAAGAAGAAAGTAAAGTTCATTGTCCACGCCTTTAGGCGTATAGAGCATATAGGGCTACACCAATATTTTTATAGACCAATCGGCACAAGATGGGCAATGTGGTCAGCATCACGCCGGCCACCTTTATTGCCAGGACTGCATCCGGTACCCACTCAAGGCTGGAAAAAAAAGAAAGAAGACAATAAACTAAATCTGATACGGAATTGATGTTAAACTTTAGTGTCTAATCAGTTCTGATGCCTTTCTGATACGGATGACTGAAAAAAAAAAAAAAAAAACAAGGACTGTAGAGGTATGACCAAATCGGTAATGAAAAGCTTCAGTAGAAAACTCTGTTTAGGGGTTCTGGGACCACATTGTGGGGGAACAAGAATGAACCCACTGCCTCCTCAACAAGCATGTCGTAAAAGTAGACTAATTGGGGGTTTCCTTAGAAAATGAGTGCACCTGCCTGAGACGCATGGAATCAACAGTCTACATTCACATAAGTCAGATCTATGAAACGGTGTGCACGCAACACTCAGGTTCTGGAACAAGACTAAAGCCTAGATGTGGATGAACAACCAGAACTTTCCCCGGGGTTTACAGCAGGTGAACGCCAAGAAAGAAAGAAAGAAAGAATAAAGAAGAAGTAGAAAACTAAACAAAATCTGATGAATCAAAAAGTGTAGACACTACGCAGGCACTGTGTATGACAGACAGCTTGAGAAATGTGTCTTTAGAAGTACTTTCACTGGAACCCAGAGAGCTAAAACAAAGTACAGAAAAAAATTGCGACAGGCAGCATTGGTGGTGGATGGAAGGAGCTGCAGCAGATGGCAAACGATAGGACAACAGCGTGAGGTGTCTGATGACCTTTGTTCTATATGGGGATAAAAGACAGGCATGAAGAATTATCTTACAAGATAAAGAACAACAGACTGCAATAAAATTTCAACAAAAGTGGTCTTCCTCAAGCAATAGATCGCGAACAAGCACTAAATGCAATACATCTTCTTTCCTGTGAGCTGTGGGGTTTCCTAGTAAGAATGCGTGCTCTGAAAGAGACACTTTATTGAGGAAATAAAATGTCAATGCCAGAGGGTTGCACAATAAATTGTTGTATGTACAAAACACACGCTCCCACCATGACACTGGTTGTATAACTCGCAAGTCTGTGGTGACAAAAATGCACACGTTTTAAATTTCTGGGCATGCCTGAATACATGACACTGGTTGTATAACTCGAGCCAGGATTCGTTGACACTAAAATGGGTTATATCCCCAGTGTTTTGCAAAACTGGAGTCTGTGGAATGCCTGAATACACCTACATGTACGCATATCGGATACTTAATGTTAATGAATTATTAGACAGGGCAAGTGATTCCTCCGTCATCTACCTTCTCCCGGTGTTATTATTAATAATTAAAGAATTATTATATTATTTGAGCCCCCACCAAATGGTAATCTATCTTAACAGTTTAATTAAACATGTAAGAACAGACATTTGGAATTTAACAAACTATGTAGTTTAAAACTTGACATACAGCTTTATTTACTACAATGAAATTCCCAGTTTGTTGATTTACACAAACAGTGACTGGTTAACTTGATGATGGTGGTAAGCTTCAGCGAGAAAAACAGCTCGGGGGTTAGAGTGGTATGATAATGATGATAATAGGTTAACATAAAGGGGTTAACTCAACTTATAAGCCTCTGACAGCCGTGAGGAACTGTCAAGCTTGTCCAACTCTTCCTTGCCTGTTGTCTGCCTGTTTCAGCTTATTCTCCACTTCATCCCCACCTCGTTCTCCACCTCGTTCTCCGCCTCGTTCTCCACCTCGTTCTCCACCTCGTTCTCCACCTCGTTCCCAGCTGGCCGAGTCTAACACAATGTAGGCTACTTCATGGACTGATCGTCACATGGGCGCTGTAATCATGGAAACAAAACACATACGTGTAGTATCTTGACTTACACTAAGAATACATGTATCAATTAATACAACATATAATAATAATATATAGCCCATCACTCCTCCTCATATTCCACATCCTCTCCAGTCTAGTCTGAAGGTCTTTTGTCTTACATGGGCGTCACATATCCGGCCTTCCCTCAAATGCTATGTCATGATAGTTGACTTTCTAAGTCTGTTGTCCGTCTTCACTCAGACTTCGAGTTGGCTGACATAGATATTACATGACCACGTGGAGCAGGTTATGTGCTGAAACTCAAACATTATATATGTGCACGCTGTCCTGAATATTATCTTTCAGTGACCGTGAATTCTATACACCCATTATCCTCCCCCTGGGGTTATAAATCCCCTGTTTAGGTGAACACCTTAAGTGAGCACATGGTGGGCACACAAAACGTAACAGCATCCCTGCACATATTTGGGCATCATTTCCCACAGTCCAAACTCATATTTTGGCTGATCGTGAAAACAATATAATTACATTTCATTATAGCAAACGTCATTGTTCACATCTTATTTTATACACATGAAAACATACAATGAAAAACATGTGACACAAACATACAAGAAATAGGAATAGTTTAGCAGTTCCCTAACTGAGATACTGAACATTCACAAAGAACTATTTCAAGCAGAATGTGCAGACAAATTAGGAAAAGGTAGTATAGACTAAAAGCTTAACTCCCTAACCTAAGTATACAAGATTAAAATTAATATTTTCTCTTACCTGGGAACTTTCCATTAATCGCCAAAACAGAATGCGACCGTAAAATTTACCTTTTAGGTCGATCTGTGTTGTTTGCCGGCAGGCTGCGATTAATGACGGAAATTCCACAGGCTCGAAGTATAAGTATCAATCTATTGTCCAAATTAAACTCCTCCCTTTCCTGAGTTCTTACTCAACCCTCAAGATGATGGCTTAAGCACCGCCCCTGAGGTAACTATCAGATCACTTGGCTAACCAGTGACCTGTCACTCACAGTGAACGGCCTACAGTACGACCTTGACCAAGATAAACCATTCCTAATTGCCAAACACCTGTTCTCTCCAGAATTACACTGACGTGTTAAACTCCGACCTCCCGGCTCCACCATGTCTAGCGTCTACTCAATTCCCCTTTTCAAAAGGGCCCCGCTCAGTCTCTACAGTCTGGTCAGGAGATAACATTCTGACACTGGCGTGAGAATCCGACCTCACCTCCCTAGTCTGAACCAGCGGGCTGTATTACGTAGTGTTAGGTAATTTTAAACAAAGCGCAGTGGCTTTGTCTTGGAGAAGGACTGGTAACATTTAAATCAATTTGGTCTAAAGTAATATTAGGGTAAAGGGCAGAGTAAATATAATCCTCTCTCTTTAGAACCAGAAGAACTTATTTCAAGTACTAACTTCTGGAATCACTGAGATCGTCTCGTGACAGGCCCTCCGTTAAGTTGGTCGCAGCCACTAAGACCAATTTTACGATACTCAGTGATTCCCAAGAATGTTAGTACAACCTGTCATCTCCAGTATTGTTCCAGTATTCCTTGTGGAATCGTGATGTCCTGCATCGATATACAGTCACCAATTGTCCCTCATTCCAGGCTAAGTCCTTAGTCCTAGAATCATGCGGGTATTCCGAGCAGCCGCTCAGGAATATCCATTTATCTGGAGGTTTCTTCTCCCGCAGGATAATAACCGATCTTCGCTTCAACAATGGGATTCCTCGACATCGTTGACTGACAGTCCCTGTCAATTTCCTCGCTTCGCCACGCCCTATGAGCATAGGGAGGGCCTGAAGTGCTCTCCGAAAAGGATGAGTTGTAGTCAGGTAGGATTCTCTTTTCCTACATCTACCGATCCTGAAAAAAACTGTCACTAATCTCCTCTCAAATTGAGGGATATAGTCACTCATCATGACAGCATGCCGTGAGTACAACTGACCACTGCCGATTTCTTGAAGGAGTGTCCACTGGTTTCCTCCTCGGTGCATCCTTTCCCTTTTACAAATTGTCCGGGTGGAATTCTCTTTCATTAAGATCAGTCCAGAATCAGAGCACGAAATCAAGTCAGGGGGTACAGTCAAATCATTAGGAAACTCAGGGTTTCCTGCAGACGGTAAAGTGGCATTTCTTCGCAATGAAGTTTCCACTATCAGCTGAGATACTCCTGTCACTTCCTTCGAAGCAAAGAGTATTACAAGACCTGAATGTTGGGGTTCCCTACTAATCATGGCTTGTTCTGCTTCAGGGTCCTTCATCAGAAGTATCCCTGTCGCCCCAGCTGTACAGGATAGAGACAATTTGTCTCCCTGCACACAAGAAGTACCTTCTTCTTCATCAATGGCAAACATTTCTGTCTGTCCAGTATCAGAGCGCACAGGACTTGCAGCAATGTCCTGTTTACTCACTGTCTCTAAGGTCGTCAAGAACTTAAGAGAACTATCCTCCTTATCTGTTATCTCCACCCTGGTCTGGCTTTCACATACCAAGTCTAGTGGAGGTAAATAAGGGGATTTGTCGCTACCATCGCAGTCAACTACTTTGGGCGAAAAGTCAGAACTAACTATTTCTATTTCGTATGCAATCGCATCAAGGGAAATAGGGGAAACAGGTTTAGTGTTATTCCCTACATTAGTCTGCTTTACTTCTTCTTCTTGTTTGGAAGGACCAAAGGGATTATGGGAGTTGGGAAAGGCTTTGCCCTCGTCCTCATTAATGGCTGATGTGCCAGTCGAACCACTGTGTCGACGGTTAGTACAGTTATCACGCTTGTGATCACTGCGGGGTGTGCTCTCATATATCTCATCTGAGATAATGGGAGTAAGGGGTTCCAGCAATGTAGATCCGGTCCCTTTTGAAGATTTCTGTTTCTTACTCCATCTTTTCCTTTTAGGCTTAAGAATGGAAGTAAATGGGGCCAGCAATGTAGATCCGGTCATCCCTACAGAAAAGTTCTTCTTAATGTCAGCTCTGTCCCTATTAGGAATAAGAGGGGTGAGGCAAGGTCTTGGGTGGTCTAATACTTCATCCCTTGATGAAGTACCGTTTGGCAAAATAGTACACACCTCTCCATTGAGAGAGTGAGTCCCAGACCTTTCTACCAGAGTGTCAGTATGGGAGTTGTCAGTTCCCTCAACTACCCTAATAGTGTTCTCACCGTTCCCTGTGTCTAACTGCAGTTCTCTATTCGTCTGCCTAAGTCGATAGTTATGCAGCTTTTCTTTAAAAAGCCTCATTCTTTCACTAGCTGCCTCCTCTAGGAGTTGCAACTTTCTAGCATCTTCTTCTTCTTCAATTTGCCGCATTCTCTCTTCTTCTAGCCTCTCCGCTGCATGACGGGCAAGCATCGAGTCATATTCTTCTTTCTCCAACTGGCGCTTCTTCTCTGCAGCATTACGGGCACTCATATAATCGAAAGTATCCATGTGGCCTTTAACAAATGATTCTAACTGTGCTCCTACTCTACCCTCACCTATCCCGCACTTCCTTACATCTTTTAGGAACTCGGTGCGTAAGTCCATTATATCTTATTAGATCTATCTAAAGATAAATATAATACTACCCCGATTCCGGAATAAAAGAATATGTCAGAGCAAGGTAAACTGGGCAAAAGAGTAGCCTATGACAGCCTCACAAAGATGTAAATGAATCAAAGTTGCCTACCAGACTGACAGCTTTTAGAATAGTATAGCAGCACAGAGGATACACCAATAAATGATATGATGTGATTTTACATTCAGTCACTAAGCATAAGTATCAATGATATGATGTCAACATATAATGCTCTACAATCTATATCAAATTATGAAACATGCAAGCAAATATAATAATCAACATTAAAATTTACTAAATAAACAATAATCAATGGTTATGAAGTGATCAATGATAGACATGATACTATGCAATTATTGATTTTAGTAAAAAGTTATTTATTACTTTGTAATCTCTCCCCATGTATAAATTAATAATTTTAATTTAGACTATACTGGCAGAAGAGTTAAAGTTAAATTTTAAAAATTTACTTTCATTAGTCTAGGAGTAATTAGCCCCGTCCAAATCTCGGCGAGCTCGCCAGTGTGACGTGACGCGTGGTTTAAATGTTTATGTTGTTGAGTAGGGATCTTCCTTTCAACACATTCTCTCCACTAGATACACCGAACTAAAATCTGAGCTATGTTGCTCTCAGACAAAGTCCTGGATATCCAAGAAAACAGCCATATTGGCTCGTTAAGTATATTAACATTAGCTGAACTTGGTACCCACAAGAGAAGGCAAGGAATTTTAGATGTCTATCATACTTAATGTTAATGAATTATTAGACAGGGCAAGTGATTCCTCCGTCATCTACCTTCTCCCGGTGTTATTATTAATAATTAAAGAATTATTATATTATTTGAGCCCCCACCAAATGGTAATCTATCTTAACAGTTTAATTAAACATGTAAGAACAGACATTTGGAATTTAACAAACTATGTAGTTTAAAACTTGACATACAGCTTTATTTACTACAATGAAATTCCCAGTTTGTTGATTTACACAAACAGTGACTGGTTAACTTGATGATGGTGGTAAGCTTCAGCGAGAAAAACAGCTCGGGGGTTAGAGTGGTATGATAATGATGATAATAGGTTAACATAAAGGGGTTAACTCAACTTATAAGCCTCTGACAGTCGTGAGGAACTGTCAAGCTTGTCCAACCCTTCCTTGCCTGTTGTCTGCCTGTTTCAGCTTATTCTCCACTTCATCCCCACCTCGTTCTCCACCTCGTTCTCCACCTCGTTCTCCACCTCGTTCTCCACCTCGTTCTCCACCTCGTTCCCAGCTGGCCGAGTCTAACACAATGTAGGCTACTTCATGGACTGATCGTCACATGGGCGCTGTAATCATGGAAACAAAACACATACGTGTAATATCTTGACTTACACTAAGAATACATGTATCAATTAATACAACATATAATAATAAGATATAGCCCATCACTCCTCCTCATATTCCACATCCTCTCCAGTCTAGTCTGAAGGTCTTTTGTCTTACATGGGCGTCACATATCTGGCCTTCCCTCAAATGCTATGTCATGATAGTTGACTTTCTAAGTCTGTTGTCCGTCTTCACTCAGACTTCGAGTTGGCTGACATAGATATTACATGACCACGTGGAGCAGGTTATGTGCTGAAAACTCAAACATTATATATGTGCACGCTGTCCTGAATATTATCTTTCAGTGACCGTGAATTCTATACACCCATTATCCTCCCCCTGGGGTTATAAATCCCCTGTTTAGGTGAACACCTTAAGTGAGCACATGGTGGGCACACAAAACGTAACAGCATCCCTGCACATATTTGGGCATCATTTCCCACAGTCCAAACTCATATTTTGGCTGATCGTGAAAACAATATAATTACATTTCATTATAGCAAACGTCATTGTTCACATCTTATTTTATACACATGAAAACATACAATGAAAAACATGTGACACAAACATACAAGAAATAGGAATAGTTTAGCAGTTCCCTAACTGAGATACTGAACATTCACAAAGAACTATTTCAAGCAGAATGTGCAGACAAATTAGGAAAAGGTAGTATAGACTAAAAACTTAACTCCCTAACCTAAGTATACAAGATTAAAATTAATATTTTCTCTTACCTGGGAACTTTCCATTAATCGCCAAAACAGAATGCGACCGTAAAATTTACCTTTTAGGTCGATCTGTGTTGTTTGCCGGCAGGCTGCGATTAATGACGGAAATTCCACAGGCTCGAAGTATAAGTATCAATCTATTGTCCAAATTAAACTCCTCCCTTTCCTGAGTTCTTACCCAACCCTCAAGATGATGGCTTAAGCACCGCCCCTGAGGTAACTATCAGATCACTTGGCTAACCAGTGACCTGTCACTCACAGTGAACGGCCTACAGTACGACCTTGACCAAGATAAACCATTCCTAATTGCCAAACACCTGTTCTCTCCAGAATTACACTGACGTGTTAAACTCCGACCTCCTGGCTCCACCATGTCTAGCGTCTACTCAATTCCCCTGTTCAAAAGGGCCCCGCTCAGTCTCTACAGTCTGGTCAGGAGATAACATTCTGACACTGGCGTGAGAATCCGACCTCACCTCCCTAGTCTGAACCAGCGGGCTGTATTACGTAGTGTTAGGTAATTTTAAACAAAGCGCAGTGGCTTTGTCTGGGAGAAGGACTGGTAACATTTAAATCAATTTGGTCTAAAGTAATATTAGGGTAAAGGGCAGAGTAAATATAATCCTCTCTCTTTAGAACCAGAAGAACTTATTTCAAGTACTAACTTCTGGAATCACTGAGATGGTCTCGTGACACTAATCCACGATTATTATGTCTGCAAGAATTTAGCGGAGACGAGTTTATATAGACCCGCCGCATGTATCACTTATGGCCTATCACAAAAGATTGTAGCAAACAATAAGCATTCCCAGTAATGCTTTCAGAGAGTAACAACTCGTAATTTGCCGCAATAATTTTTTAATTATTTCACCGATTTTTACATAGGGGTGGATATATAAGTTTATTCTGTGATCTTTTTCTAATGCGCCGTGCAAAGTGGTCTTCATTTCTCTAAGATTGTCCTTAATGTCACCGTCTCATCTTAATTGTGGTATTTCCTCTGCCGTGATAAGTATAATTCATCAGTATGGTTCTCTGTGCTAGCAGGTGTCAGGAAATTCTCTACAGATGGCCAAAGCTCCGAAGCTGTTACCCTTTTCTTCTTAGAGTTTATCAGCTGTAAACTCCGGCGAAAAGTAAAAGACCCTTTTCCACGCCTCTCATGCGTATTGGGCATATAGGGCTAGACCTATATTTTATAGATCAATCGGCACTTGGTGGGTGATGTGGTCAGCACCACGAGGCCACCTTTACTTCCCAAGACACCCCTCGACTACCTAATACCCACTCAAGGCAGGGTCGGCGGAAAGTTGTGTTAGTTAATTCACCTCTGGGCTTCAGTCTTGATCCAGAACTAGAGTTCTGAGTGCACATCATTTTACATATCTGGCTGCTGTCAAAACTGACGATAGGCACGGCACGGTCACTGTTTTTAGTTGTGACAAATTGTTTGCTTCTGACAGACGAGTGCCATAGCCTTTGCCTCCATTTGTAGACTCAAAGGATATGGTTTTGTCGCCCAGTTACTGACCTGAGTGTATGACGCGACACTGTGAGCTGCGAATTTTGTTTGGAATTGCTTTTCGACTGTGAACAACGTGGTGTTTTGAACTGTTAACTCAGAAAATGGTGCGAGGCCTGTTGCCACATTATTGCTGTTGCCTCCCTTATATGATTTAAATTATTCGTGTGTGCAACTGCTGATCTGTTTGTAACTGCTGTTTCCGTCGATGACAAAACTGCATTTCTGTTGTCGGACTGTTTGTTTTAGCACCTCTGATGGCTGCCTTATGCTTTTAACGATTGTGTATGCTATTGGATATGCTGAAACTGCAGTCGGTGTCAACAAGGGACAGTGATGGGCATTCTGTGTGTTTGTCGTTGGCACAGCAGCGGGTCAACTATGGAATGACCCGTTTGATATGAAGCTGAAACTAAGATTACCAAGATTACAAGATTTGGCTTATTTGTATGCAGACTCTTGACTCCACGTCTCTTAGGCAGAAGCATTCTGAATGTGCAAGAAACACCACTAACTACTCATCTGTTTCGACATGTGTATTATGGGGCGCAGATGGTCTATTCTTTGTTCTCCAAAATGTAGCCGCACACAGGGGAATCTGTTATTCTTAATGAATTGTAATATTCATTAACCCTCCCCCTTCCCTCAGTTTTTTCCAGGCATGTAGTAATAGTTTCAGGAGTACGGCATGGAAGGATGTTAAATTATCCGCCATTAATGGGTCGCACATTAATTAATGCTAGAGTAAAAGTACAGTGAAGGACCCTTTTCCACGCCTTTAGGCGTATTGGGCACATAGGGCTAGACCTATATTTTATAGACCAATCAGCACTTTATTGGATGATGTGGTAAATATCACAGGGCCGCCTTTATTTCCCAGGACTGCACCTAGTACCCACTCAAGGCTAGGTCGACCTGGTAGCCAAGACATTTAAAAAAAAATCCGGCTACGTCAGGACCCGAACCCACGACCTTCTGATCTGCAGGCGGGCGTTCTTCCGCCACACCACGGAAACTCGCAATTTATGATAGGTTAGTTGCGTATCCTTTACAAGACGTTGCTGAACCAACCCCACAGTTCCTGGCTGTTGTGTGGTTTTCTAGGCAAATTTACGTCCAGTAGTTTGCCATTGCTTCCTGGACGGTCGGCTTTCTTGATACCACTGTCGAAACCAACGCAAGGCCCCATGGCCCGCAGCAGGGATCGAACCCGGCATCCCGGCATTACGAAGCGTTCGCATCGACTTAGCCACAGAGCCGACCAATTTATGATAGAGGGAACAATTTTCACAGCAGACAATAGGACACAGTCCAAGGCAGGCTGTCACGTGATCGACGCGTTGGTCGGTGGCTTCTACAAAAATATGCGGTTATTACTATATTAACCGCCCCCCCTCCCCCCCCCCCTATTTTTCCCCACCCAATTAAAAAATAAATGGTTAAAATCAAGCCACACAGTCGAGTCTTATGGTCAATACAGTGCAAAACTCACACAACATATTCTTTTTTATTTGCACTAAATGGTAGAAGGAGAGATAGGAGCAAGAAGACAAGAAAGCAAATTATAACGTGAGTTAACTGTGAATTTTGATGGCAACTTGCCGGAAACTTGCACACCGAAAGTGAGCCAAAGTACTTTGATGACAGTAGCAGATGCCACATTGGGGTATTTCACGTCAAATTCAAACCTTGGGTGACGACCAGTATCGCAGGCACTTTTAAGTTGGTTCTGCATTTTGAAACAGTTCTACAAGCAAATGAAATTACTACTGCTGCTGCTAAACTGCTGCTGTCACCACCGCTACTGCTACCTACTACTACTGTTGCTGCTGCTGCTGCTGTCACCACCGCTACTGCTACCTACTACTACTGTTGCTGCTGCTGCTGCTGTCACCACCGCTACTGCTACCTACTACTACTGTTGCTGCTGCTGCTGCTGCTACTACTACTACTGTTATTACTACTACTACTAGTAGTTCTGCTACCACTACTACTATTACAACAATATAAATTTTACTACTACTACGACTACTACTACTGCTACTACTGCTGCTACTAGTACAACAACTACTACTACTACTACTACTACTACTGCTACTACTACTACTACTACTACTACTACTACTACTACTACTACTACTACTGCTGCTGCTGCTGCTGCTGCTACTACTACTACTACTACTACTACTACTACTACTAGTACTACGATTATTACTACTATTACTATTACGACTAATACTACTACTGCATCTGAATCTGCTGCTGCTGCTACTACTACTGTTGCTGCTGCTGTTGCTACTACTACTACTACTACTACTACTACTACTACTACTACTACTACTACTATTACTACTACTACTACTACTACTACTACTACTACTACTACTACTACTACTACTACTACTACTACTACTACTACTACTATCAATACTGGTGTTACTACCACTACTACCAATTATACTACTACTGATGCTGCTACTACTACTACAACTACTATTCCTATTACTTCTACTACTATTACTACTGCTACTACTACCACCACCACCACCACAACCATCACCACCGCCACCGCCACCAGTATCTCTACTACTAATACTACCACCACTACTACAACTACTACTGCTTCTGCTGAAGTAATATAACTACCACCACCACCATAACCACTACTGCTACTACTACTGCTACCACTACTACTATTGCTGCTGCTAATACCACCATTGCTACAAGTTATACACACGTACACTAAATTGGTACATTACCCCATTTATAAAAATTATCTTAAAATTCTGGCAATACCTGAGCCAGAATTAGAGGCATCTCCTGCCATGTAACGTTCATCATTATCATCATCATGCGCTGTGCCAGTAAACATAGGCTGTCATGTTTCCTCATCTCACACGATCAGCAGAATCATGGATCAGTTCAAAGTTTTGGTCTCGCCCCTTCCATCTTGGCAGGCAGTGTGTCAATTCTTGTTTTCTCCACAATGGAGCCCTGGAACCCACACGAGATTAACAATCTGCTACACAAAGGGTTTTTTAAAATTAACTTTACTTAGAAATTAAATATTCTAACATTCTTTATAAAACAAAAACCTAGGACGTTTTTATTTGTATGTGAAGTTTGTACATCTACCTTTTTATTTTAGTCAATACACAAGGGCGTCCGATTTCAGAGGACAGAGGAAATTACAAGAAGTCCACGTGAAAAAATCCCAGCCTTCACCAAGGTCTGGACCCAGGACCTCTAACACTTTAGGCGGGCACCCTACCTCGACACCACGCAGCTTTCTAAAACAAAATTGCCTGGAAAAACCACAACTCTTATGTTGTCTAGCACAGCGTTTCTCAGACTTGTTTCCCCGCGCAACCCTTTAGGGGCAAAAAAGAAACCGCTGCACACCTACCCTCAAAGTGTTTTGAATACTTGGGAAAAGAAGAAGAAGAGAGACAGAAAAAAAAAAAAAAAAAAGAAAGAAAGAAATAATGAATGTTCAGTTTTCAGTTGTCTTTATAGCGATAAATGAAACAGTTGAAATGCATTTTTTTTTAAGTATCTCCTTTATGTTTACGGGAAGTTTCTAGTTAACTGTACTCTCAGATCACTTGAAGGTTTCTCTTGTATCTGTTTAAGCGTACGCTGAGAAGACACTACAGCCTTGCCAGTAGCATTGTTTTCTAAATACACCTGTATCTGATGACGACGATGATGATGATCTGGAACTTGTCCTGGCTTCCTTCATGGTATTTCTGTTTCAAACTGCTGCCTTCGCTAATCTCAAGCAC
The DNA here is from genome assembly GCA_905116865.2 of Candidula unifasciata. Classification (NCBI taxonomy): domain Eukaryota; kingdom Metazoa; phylum Mollusca; class Gastropoda; order Stylommatophora; family Geomitridae; genus Candidula; species Candidula unifasciata. Next base: position 37,230 of record CAJHNH020004026.1, on the reverse strand, counting down.
ATTTTGATAAATTCCTAATTTTGCCGCAGCACCAGTTGCTAACACTGGCGGCACCCCCAAGTGCCGCGGCACCCAGTGTGAGAACCACTGGTCTAGCATGTCTTCTTAATTGTACTCTGGTTATCTACATCTACCAGTGACCGTCGACAAATGTAAATGTGCTTATCAGGCTGTTTCAATTTCCTCAAGTGTTCCCCGGCGATTTATTCCAGCGAATCTGTGAATGTGTACCCATTGTCCTCTACGGGAATCAGAACCAGGTAGAGAAAAGGAATCCTTTCATGGACATAGCGGTCGTACATAAAGCTGCCATCAATAAATCCACTGTTTCCAAGATCTGGTGAAATAGATTCCGAGTTGTGATAGAGATGGAGACAGATTGTGTTGTGCATAAAAAGTTACACTAGTCAGACAGGTCCTGATGCTATGCCCCTATGTACAATTGGATAAATGGAGAGGATTTCACGCGTACTTGGCAAGTCAAATGGAGCAGGCTGGCTCAGTAGACTTAAAATGGGCCTCTAGGAGTGACCTAAAGGTTGGCGTGTGACTGTGGAGGTCAGTGGCTTGGAGGTAGGCCGCGTAGGGAATAGGTTAGCTCACGTGTGGGTTATCTAGTCTTATACAATAGAATGAGGCAGAAGTGAGAGGCCCAGCTCTAAGCAAAGATCCTTTGTGAGGGTGCCGATTTTAGGAAACTGTGTGAGAGTGTTAGTGTGCCAATTCAGGGAACACTTAGATTTAGTGTGACCGTTCTATGAAACACCTAGATTTAGTGTGCCTGTTTTAGGGATCACCTAGATTCAGTGTGCCTGTTCTAGAGATTACCTAGATTTAGTGTGTCCGTTCTTGGGAAAACCTTGATTTAGTGAGGCCATTCTGTGTGCCTTAGAGTGTCCATTCTTAGGAATGGAGTGGCTTACAAATATGACATCCACCTCTAGAAACATGATTAAGAGGTACTTTATCCATCTCTCAGGGGTTTTACTTGTGATGTTGTCGAGCTCAGGGGGAGCAGTGTGCCTTTGAATTTAACGTTAGATGAAGGAGCTGATTAAAGGTAGAATATTCGTTTCTTGATAACCGAGTTATAAAAAGGTAATGCTACCACATTTGGAGAACAATGATTTGAAGTTAACATACCTATCTCAGTGATAATGAGTGGAAGGAAGCCTTTGTTCCATCTTCTACAAAACGGTGTGTCTGAAATGTGTGTGTACCAGATGTTAGGTAGCGGCGTGGTTACAATTAAGTGCGTACGCCTCTAGTGTAGTGTTTTTCAAACTGGGCGGCGGAAACTGTACCTAATCATGCAGCGGGGCACTACCGTCTCGAATTGTTAGGTAGTTTTTGTTTTTTTATCTTCCTCCTCCTTCTTTGCATACGGTTTTGTATGCTCAGGTCAGACCATCAGGGTTGCCTCTATGAACTCGCATGTCAGCTGCAGGTCCTTCATAGTTCCCATAGCTTGCTCTGCACACTTTAATCTTGAGGCCAGGTTTCTGTTCGAAGTTGCAGATAGAGTGGGCAGGTCAGCCAAATTTGCTCAGGTGTTTGTGGTCATGTCTGACAGACACACTTCGGGGACTGTACAGTCTTCACTTTATGCATCTGGTAGTTGAGCCTGCAGCGTCCTCCTGTTTGTAAATTAAAATTGTTGTACGTTGCTTTCTGTTGAATCTCCTGATGTGGTCTTGTTTTGTTTGCTGTTGATTTGTTCTCTCAACAAATTCTTGTATTTTCCCTTTGATAAGTATTTTGATTTCTGTTAATGACAATGAATAGGCGTCTTTGTTGGCAGAATAGGCGTTTCTGTTGGCAAAATAGGCGTTTCTGTTGGCAGAATAGGCGTCTTTGTTGGCAGCATACAGTTAACAATGTTGGAGTGCATACTCAGTATTTTCTGGTGCCAAGTTGCAGCGACATGCCGTCGTGTTTCCTACACCTGAAATACTGAACTTATGTTGGCCAAGTCTGTTGTGTTCTGTCCTTAGTCGGAATTATGTGTCTTGATAATAACATTTGGTGTGTTTATATACAGCCACCTTGCGTGGATATTATACTGTGTTATGTGTGTGTGTGTGTGTGTGTATGTTGTCCATCAAGATGATGATGACCACTCTTTTTCAACAAGTACGAGTACGAAGATGACAGATGGTGATGAAAGAGTGACTTGCGCGATGACTTGGATTAAAGTGAGGAAGAGTTGCGCAGTGTCGTCGACCTCTCTCTCTCTCTCGCCTAAGTCATATCTGGGTCCAGTGGCAAGACGAGAGTCAGGACGACTGAAGATATGTCAACGTGCAGTGGATGACCATGGCGTTTCTACGTGCCTTGCCATGCTCTATGCCCTATGCGCTCCACAGCGCTTTGCTAGTGTCGCCGTCTTGCCCGTTGAACCAAACATGGTTTCCTCCGCGCATTCTGTCGACAGTAGTCTTTGCATGCTTGCATAGGCAGATTATAACTCACCGATGGAAAGGAGCATCGGCTACCTTCACCTGGTTTTGCCGGCCTGTCAAAGCCGTTGCCTGAGAGGGGGCGGGGGGGGGGGGGGTGGCCGCTGTCGCGTGCTGACAGCTACGTGGAGCCACAGGTGAGAGCTGAGTGTCAGTTTTGGACCAAAGGTTAACAAGCTTTTCTAAAAAGGACATGACAGGCTCCCCAACCACAGGTACTACCAATAACTGACACCCCATACCCCCCGAGACTAGACTGTATTAACTGGTCTCTTTACGGATTAATCACTATTTGTATCAGGTCACTGCCGCTTCTGGCAGGTCCGTTCGCTATTTCATTGCCTCCTCTACCACAGTACAAATTGTTCTACTGAAGAGTCTGTCAGTGATCCCCAAACTGTGCGCCGCTGCGCAGTATGGAGCCGCGACCTCTTCACAGGAGTGCCTCGAAATATTCGAACATACACTAGTTTAATTTTGTTATTTTGTCTCTCAAATACGAATAGTCATACTTTTACTTAGGTTAGGGCACCGTGGAAAAATTGTAATTGAAAAAAAAAAGTGCCGCGACTAAGCCCATTTTTAGAAACTGGTCAAAGTGAATCAATTGTTGCGTCAAGTCTATAAACTGCGTGTCTGCATGGTGATTCGACAGTCTGTAAAGTTATACACCTATATGATCATTACTTCTACTTCAAAGTTATTCTTCTGTATAATGAGTAGATAGTCAATGAGGTCCCCCGTGTGGGTTCTGGGGCCCCATTGTGGGGATACAAGAATAGACCCACTGCCTCCCCAAAAGCATATCGTAAGAGTCGACTAATTGGAGAGCTTCCTTTGAAGTCGGAGTGCATCTGCCGGGGAGGCAAGGAACCAACAGTATGTATTCAAGAGAATGAGATCTATAAAACTGATGCACACACAACACTCAGGTTCTGGAGCACAACTGCAGTTCAGTAGTGGACGAGCAACCAGAACCTTCCTCCAGAGTTTACAGCTGGTGAACGCGAAGAAAAAGAAGAAGAATTCTATGAGGTTTAACTCTTCCTTGACCATTAGATTGCCTGCGACATTATATTTCTACGTAGTCTTCTTCTTCTTAGCATTCATCAACTTTAAACTCCCGCACAAAATGCTGGATGTTCGTCCACTTGTAGAATTTAGTCTTGTTCTATAATTTGATTTTCCTATGCATATCCGTTCTAGGGATCTGCCTTATTATTTTCCTTCGCATACTGTTAGTCTCTGCTCACCTTTCAGGCAGATTACTTCGATTTTAAATGAACCTCTAAATAGTCGACTTTTACTATTCGCTTAGGAGGAAAGGGGGGCAGTGGGTATATTCTGGCTTTCCCCAAAATGGGATCAAGGAACCCACACGGATAATTAGACTGTAAAGCTACACTCCTACATGACCAATAGCTCTATGAAGTTTTATTCCCCGTTATCTTTGTTTAGTCTATCATGCCCCAAACAAGCAGGAAAACAAATATAATGTCCAGTGTGTACGTCACTTTTGCCATAGATCTGTTAGAATAACAAGTAGGTCATAATTTACCACTACAAAGTAGAACTAAAAAAACGGGGGGGGGGGGGGTGTGAGATACTCCCGGTAGAATAGTCCGAGCGTGGTAATCACTAATATCGGTGGGAAGTTAAGGGAAAGCCAGCACATTAATCTCTCATAGTTCACTTCACAGACGTAACACAGTTGGATTTATGACGAAGCACAATATTAAAATAACCGCAAACCAGAGTTTAGTCTCTGGACTCAGTAACCGAAAAGATCATGGCTATTCGAAGCATTGATATTCGAAGTGAGGCGACTGTCTGGGCCGTTGTTAATAAGGATTCAGTTTCCCGTGTGGGTTCCAGGGCACCACTGTGGGGAAAACAAGAATAGGCCCGCTGCCTTCCTGTAAAGACTGTCGTTAGAGTCGACTAACTGGAGACTTCCTTTGAAATCGAAGTGCATCTGCCCGAGCAGCAAGTAACAACCAAATGCGCACAAATAGGTCAGTAAAACGGATATACTCGCAAAACCCAGCAAAAAGCCAAAGTCCAAATGGACGAACAGCCAGGACGTTCTGCTGGAGCTTACAACCCGTGAACAAAGAAGAAGAAAAACTAAGGATTCAGTGCCAAAAGCATCATCGTCCTCCTTATCGTCATCATTACAGCATACACAATGTCTTACCGGTCAAACAAATCACCTATAATCACTCGGTCCATTCGGGTTTATTGTGGGTATCCATTTATCTCTTTAAAGAGTGGACCCTATCTCTTCGTCTTATACCTCCTTCCCACCTCCTCCCCATCCCTCCCCACCTTCCCCACACTCACACACCACTCACACACACACACCACCACCACCACCACCACCAACAAAATTCCTCTGTAATCATCAACATCTTGCTTATAGATGGAGTGGGTTTTCATACTACTACGCATATGGTGATCTCCAACATTACTTATCAAGTCGTGTATTGAGAAGCAGCGAACCAGCAGTATAGATACATCCGCACACAGATAACCAGATCTGAAGAGCAGATTTTCACAAACACTAACGTTTTAGAGTAAGACCAAGGTCCACAAGAGGACGGACAACCAGGACTTTCTGAACGCTTAGAAGAAGAAGACTACTCCAGGTTTTATCTCACATGACTCTCTCTCTCCGCAGAGTGTCTGGTCGACTGTGAGAACATTAATACTAAGCACGAATGTCTCAGCAAAGACCACAAGAAGTTTCCGAAAGATCTACACTTGCAAACCTAGTGGCATTACAGTTTAATTGCAGAAGAAGCCATATAAGCCATACTGCATATTTAATAAAGATGCTTATTTGCGCTTTCATTATACAACATAAAATATCAATGAAACACTAATTAACCTTGAGCAGCGGGCAGATGACATCAGTATCAATACTGGTGCGTCCCCACCGTGCATAATACCACTACACGTACTTCAAGTTCAATTAATTCGTACGAAGCAGATATTGCGGACACATATCACAAACATGTATCGATAATTATCAGCCAAATAATCCAGCGCCAATTCTTTTACCCTACATAATGGAATGCACTTGGCTGTTATTTGCAGTAATGAAGTGCATGTAAATTCCATCCATCTCTTGCGCTGGGGGTGGCCCGTGTAACTTGCGAGGTATTCTTTAATGAATATCTACTAGATCGGGATCAATACAACTGTAGGGTGAATGTGATCCTACACACTCACTCTAGAACTAGATACCAACAGGACACTGTTGTATACTTGAGTGAAAACACCTTTTTAGCGTATTGTGTATGTATGTATGTGTGTGGAAATGTGTAATCACAAATGACTTGACATAGGAAAGTAAGAATGTAGGTCCCTGAATGAAAAAAAAAAAAAAAACCACAAAATGTGATATAAATTCATTCAGGTAGTTTCAGATCTACAGTCTTAGAACGAAATAAGAAGACTGATTTTAATAAGGCCTAAACAAAAACACCACCCATGAAGCACTTCCTGTCATCCTATCAGAAACTATTTATCCATGATATGGCAACACTGTAACACCGCTTGGTCAGCCGAGAGCAAGTAACTCACCGTTTTATTTAGCTAGTGAAAATTGCATCGTTTCGTGTGCAGCATGGAATCAAGGGTGAACATTATTCAGTTTCAAATTCGGAAAAGTGCTCTTGAAACAGTTGATCTGGTGGGATCAGTTCGTGAGGAACAATATTTTACTGTAGTGCATGAGGTCTTATTCACGGTTCAAAACTGGTATGGAAAATATAAAATTTGAAGCAGAACAGGAATATCCAGTTTATGTTCGCAACTTTGAGGTCATTGCCAGTCAAAGAACAGATACGCAAAGACCTATGTGAGGTTGATGACAGGTAAATACACTGATTAAATTGATAAACATTGATCCACTTATAACTTATCCCATGAACTGATCAGTGGTACCTTGTTAGATGACATGCTTCGGTTCATGGATGGCTTAGACTGGTTCAGTTCCATTATTTAATTATCGGGTGGCGTGTATCTGCTTGTTATATTATAAAACTATTCCCGTGTGAGTTCTGGAGCTTGTTGTGTGGAAAACAATAACAGACTCACTGTCACCTTTAAAAGCATCTCCTAAGAGTGTACTAACTGGGGGCTTCTTTCGAAGACAGAGTGTATTTTTATGAGAGACAAGGAACTAACAGTCTGATTCACTTAATCAAATCTATAAAACGGTTGTGCACGCAATACTCAAGTTGAGAGAAAAGACTAAAGTCAAGAAGTGGATAAACAACTGGAACTGTCTGCCGGAGTTTACAGCCAGTGAAGAAGAAGAAGAAGAAGAAGAAGAAGAAGAAGAAGAAGAAGAAGAAGAAGAAGAAGAAGAAGAAGAAGAAGAAGAAGAAGAAGAAGAAGAAGAAGAAGAAGGAAGAAGAAGAAGAAGAAGAAGAAGATGATGAAGAAGAAGACGAAGAAGAATAAAAGACCCCCTTTCATGCCATAGGGGCATCGGGCATATGGTACTCAACGCATGTATATTAAACTAAAAACAAACTGGCACTCGATGGGTGAGGTGATCAACATTACGCCAGCCATCTTTACGTTTCTTTGCACTTCCTGGTATCCATTTTAGTATGGATCAACCTGGCAGCGTTTTGTAAATTTAAAAATGCCGCCTGGATGTGGATTTAAACCTAAACCATTCGGCTAGCCGGCAATTAACTACAAGCAACGAAACTGCTAGGGCTGCCCCTAATACTAATCGTAATAATAATAATATAATCTTTGGTTATCATTTATACAAAGAGATCTAAAAAGGATAAACTGCATATGAAAGTTAGTGCTTATAGCAAGAAATAAAAATTAAATGCAAAAAAAAAAAAAAAGATAGAAAGCGCAACAGCATACACTGCAAAGAAAGGGAAAAAAATGCACACACACATTATATCCAGATATCCAGAATATAAGACAAAATAGAGCAGTATACAGTTATCACAAAGGGAAAACACTAAAACCGCGAAGAAAGATTCCAGTATCTAGGGTCTGTGATAAAAACAGATAGAAAAGTATTACAAAAAGATAACATTCAGGATAATCAAAGTAAAGATAACACTCTGTTAGAGAAGAACTTTCCGGCTAACTTATCCATCTTTACAATTGTCTGCAGGCAAGTGTCAGGCCGTTACATGATACCCCGTTTGAGTGTATGCCTGTAAATCACTAAAGTGGAATTTTAACACTTAAAAGTAGAAGAAGCAGTCGCCGTGGCGGGGCGGCTAGACGCTCGCGTGCGGATCGGAAAGTCGTAGGTTCGCTCCCTGGTGGAGCCGGACTTTTTCAGAAATGACCATGACTCCCAGGTCGACCCAGCCTTGAGTAGGTACCCGGTGCAGTCCAGGGAAGTAAAGGCGGCCGTTGTGATGCTGATCACATCACCCACCTTGTACCCATTGAACTATAAAAATATAGGTATAGCCCTATATGCCCTATAGTCTAAAGACGTGGAGAGGAGACCTTTACTTTAATTTCACTTTAAAGTAGAAGAAAGCTGGAGACCACAGCATTTCTACGTAATATGTTTCATCATCATCATCATCATCATCATCATCATCATCATCATCATCATTATCGTGTTGAGCCATTATATTTCGCGTCTATTCCCCTATTCCGTTCTATCCTGCGCAATCCCTTGGATATCATGGCTGGATTCCAATCCAACAAATTTGACGTCTCTCCTCGAGGTCGGTTTTAGGATTTCTTGTGGCATCGTCGCTTTTCTTGTACTATTTATTCTCTATTTTAGTCCGTGTTTGATGATTCTTTGCTCGCTTATACTCAGGACGTGTCCATTATAGTGCGATCTTCTCTGTCTTATAACTGTTGATACTAGTTGTTGCCAATATAAGTCTCTTATTTTTATAATTATTTACATACATGCCGTGATTGTAACTGACTCACAGAGTATGTTGATTAAAGTAGAGACAGGCATGCTTCGAGCAGAGTCGCCAGCATTACTTCAGAGGTCCGGGTAGTTAGCATTCTTTGGATATTTTCTCCAGGTGATGCCGGTGTGTTGGGAAATGAGCAGGCAGATAGGCTGACTGGCTCTGCACCACTTTGTGGTGAATTGATGTATATTAAGTTAGATATTGTGAGGGCCTTTTAGGTGACAGTGCGGATGAGCAGGCAGATCATTACGGCCAGAGGAGAATGGCGCTGCAAGGAGTTACCAGGGGATCTGGTCGACGCTCAACACTCAGGGGAAGGATGAGACGGATATACACTCAGATGGTTACTGGCACCATCGGAATTGGAACTCTTCGTTTTCTGCTGAAGATGGCGACTGAGCACTTATGGGATTGTCCTGAGCTCTTATTTCTTCACCACTCTAACTGATGTTTTACCTCGCCAGGACATCACACCGAGCGATAAACACCCGGTGACACAAAATACCACCAATCGGATGAAAATTACCCGGGGACAAGTCCCAAAAACCCCATTTAACAAACACACTGGACTATATTAGGGCTCCCAGCAATAGTCAGAGTTGGGCTTAAAAATAACGAAACATTGCGTCCTACATGGGCACTGACGTTGATCAACATCTCTTCATTCCTCCTAAATTTGCCTTTTTTTATGTTGATAACGTTCCTCGGCCTTTTGTTTTTAAATGCATGTTTGTTTCACGTCTTTAGTGTGTCTCCAACTTTCACTGACATATGTTAATGTTGAAATAACGTTTGAAATGAACAAAGTATTTTTTTTCTCTTTTTTTTTTTTTTTTTTATTTTTTTTTTTTTTTTTTTTTTTTTTTTTTTTTTTTTTTTTTTTTTTTTCTTTTTTTTTTTTTTTTTTTTTTTTTTTTTTTTTTTTTTTTCAAGTAGTATTGCTTTAAAACAATTCATTTTAAGTGTTTCATCTGTTACTTAAAATGTTTAGAATCGCATACATAGCTAAATAACATTGCATTGTTAGTCGTCTCCATGTGGGATGCAATTTTTCGTTATTTGAAGCCCATCACTGGCTTTTGCCGGGGGCCCTAAATATAGCCGGGCAATGAATATAGCCTAACGGCTAAATGGGTTTTCTGGGACCTCTCCACAGGTGATCCTCATTCGCATGCTGGCACTTTGTGTCACAGGGTGTTTATAGCTTTCTGTGATGTCAAGGTGGGGTACAACTTACATACGTACATACATACATGGCTAAGAAATAGTATGTTAATGTATTCCTTTTTTACGTCGTTTATCCCCAAGTAAAGCAAAAGCCTTGAACCAACTCGCGTCAAGTCGTCCTTTCCTTACCATCTTGTGAAGCTTAACCCTATCCTCGTCATCTTTTTACATTTCAAGGTTATGCTGCTTTGTTGAAATTGGATGTAAAACATTGTACAAACTCGTATAAAAAACAAAATCGACAATTATTGATTGGTACTAATAAAAAGTAGTAGAAAGGAACTCACTGTGTGGGTTCCTATGCTCCATTGTGGGGAAAGCAAAACAGACTCACTGTCTTCCCAACAGACATGTTGTAAAAGTCAACTATATTGGGGCTTACTTCAAAGTCGGAGTGCATCTGCCGGAGAGGCAATGAACCAACGAATTGAATACAGACAAGTCATCTATGAAACGGGTGTGCACGTAAACTTCAAGTTCTGCAACACGCTTAAGGTTTAAAGGTGGACGAACAACCAGAACTTTCCGCTGGAGTTTACAGCCGGTGAACGCGAAGAAGATACAGAAGAAGAAGAAAAAAAAAAAAAAAAAAAAAAGAAGAAGAAGAAGAGAAGAAGAAGAAGAAGAAGAAGAAGAAGAAGAAGAAGAAGAAGAAGAAGAAAATGTGCTTTATTAATATCCTACTCCAAACAGGGGAAATTTACAGGTCACGAGACAGTTTAATATTTCAGGTGGTGGTAGATAGGCTGCATGCAGTTGTAGGACCTAGGCTGCACTCTCTCGTGGGACGTAGGTGGGTTGGGGTATGGGCCAGTTCTAGATGTTTGGGGGTTGTTGAAAGCAGCAGAAAGCCTGGAACCCCAGTCTTATCACCCTATTAAAGTGTGGACTGTCCTGTCACGTAATCTGGGGGTAGGATATTAATAAAGAACCGAAGAAGAAGAAGAAGAAGAAGAAGAAGAAGAAGAAGAAGAAGAAGAAGAAGAAGAAGAAGAAGAAGAAGAAGAAGAAGAAGAAAGATTCAACGATAACTAGACAACACAAAAATCTAAAGCTATAGCTACCATAAGGATAATTCTATGCACTGTTTCGCCAAACTGTCAAGAGCACTGATCATCAGGACGCCTCCTACAAGTTACCCAGTGTCAGTCGTCAACAGCAGTAGATAAAACAGCAAAAATAGAGCTCACTATCATTTGCAAAACATTGATCAAGACATCTTTTCTCTCAAAAATTGACAGGAAAGATTCTATATTTTGTCGCAGTGCACATTTTCACCTCAACTCTATTCAGTAAGGGATTAGTATTGAATATGAGTCTACTTTTCATGGATCGTAACACAATAATTAAGGAGGTAAGTTACCACATTGCACAACTATTCTGGGGAATATTAGGCATGTGGCATCACTGGTTCTTCTTCTTCTTTGTTCACCGGCTCCAAACTCCAGGGAAAATCCTATTGGTTCGTCCATCTGGACTTTGTCTTCATGCCAGGTCCTGAATTGTGCATGTACATCCGTTTTACTGGCTTGTGTGTGTGTAGTTAGTTGTTCCTTTCCCCTCGGGCAGATGCACTCCGACTTCGAAGGAAGCCCCTAATTAGTCGACCCATACGACATGCATGTTGAGGAGGCAGTGGGTCTATTCTTGTTTTCCCCACAATTCGATCCCGTAACCTACACGGGGGACACCAGAAATGAAAGTGGAAGCATTAGTAGTCCATAGAACTAGAGAAATTAAAATTGGAGGTAGAGAAGAATATGAGTGAGACAACATAATATTCGTATGTAATGAATATCTAAAGTAAAGTACCCTATGTCTACGCCTCCATATGTATTTGTCATTCAGGGATAGATCTATATTTTACAGACCAATCGGCTGGGTAATATGGTAAACATCACGCTGACCGCCTTTGCTTCTCGTGTTCTTTGCAGGGTATTCAACTGAGGTTGGGAACGCTCCGTTCAGTCAGGACCTGAAGCCACGACCTTCGGATCCGAAGGCGGGCGTCTAGAGGCCACACCACGGTAACTGCCTGTATTGAATATACATGAATAAAAATGATGTCTAATCCAACTATTCACCCGACAGACAGAACACTGGCAAGTGTGTAAGACTGCGGATTGCTTTCATTTGTATTTCCTAACACAGAACGTGATGGCCACGTCTATGTTTAATCCCGTGTTATGTCTAGACTCTAATGCCGCCATCAGCTGCCAGCAACGAGGCCAGAAGCCCTTTGTTTAAACGTAGAATAGGTATCTGCCCCAGCTAGGCTGGCGCTGTTTAATTAACCTGGTCTGGTTAAATACACTGGCAGGGGATAATGAACATCCTTGTAGTGATCACCTAACCCAGTGTTTCTCAACCTTTGTACATCCGCGACCCATAAAAAACAGGGGAGATTGTTTCGCACCGCACCTAACAGCTAACCAAAGGCAAAAACAAATGCAAATGTAAATATCAGTTTTTTTTTTTTTAATCCAGTTTCATATAACTGCAAGTTTCGGCTGATGCCGCATGTTTTGATTCTCACCATTGCGGTGTTAATCCTTACTCCTCTTCTACCTGGGGGTGTAGAGGTTTGCCAGATAGATCGCCAGTCTTCTCTGTCAGCAGTTTTGTTTCTGGCTTTATTCCATTCCAGTCCTCTTTCGGTCAGGAACTGCCGGATGTTGTCTTCCCAGCGGACCCCGGGTCGCCCTGGTTTTATGATTTTAAGCCTCCCATGATTGCCATAGGGGGCGATTTTCTCCCATTCTGCATACATGTCCGAATCATCTCACCTGTGATTGATCCACTCGATCTTGACGTATTGTCTAATTACAGACTGTGTCGTCACTTGGACCATCTTTCATAGATATCTCATGTCTGAGGTCTAAAGCTGGCGTCTGTGAGCTGTTGTCATTGCCCATGATTCACACCTATAAGTCAGGACTGGCACTTAGGTAGAGCGGTAAACAGCCATTTTCGTCCTGCTAATTTCTCTATTGCTAAGAAACCCTCAGTTTATGGCCTGGAAAAGTCTCCCAGTTGCTGCTTTTTGCATAGCCAGCACGGTCCCAATGCCTCCGTGTGGGTCTATTAAAACTCCAAGGTTTTTGAACTGGTTGACCTGCTCCTCTGCATACTTTCCCATCACGATCTATTGTTTCTCCTGCTCTCTTGCGATCACCATGGTTTTCGTTTTGGAGATACCGATGGCCATCCCTCTCTTCTCAAGCTCTTCTTTCCAGACAAGTTTGTTGGACTGCAGATGTGCATATGATTCGGTGTTAATCCTACAGACTGCAAACATGGAAGAGAAAAAAACTACCTATCTGACCACGTTATATGATTATGAAGACATGTTGCAAGGTCCACCGTGATTTTTTTCTGCCGATCTCCAGTGGGCCGCGACCCACCGGTTGAAGAACATTGTTCGCTCTACCGAAACTTCAGGTGGTTAAGGTTTATTTGCGTTAGATGTTAGTGTTCAATTATCATTTTCTCATTACGCTGACACAAGGAAGGAGATAACAGTTTTAAACAGTGGGGCACTCACCTTGTGCAGGTGCTCGAAAACGGAGTCAAAAGCCATTTGCAGCTTTATCATCATCTTCTTCTCATCATCTTTAGCATCACTTCATCATCATCATCATCATCAGCAGCAGCAGCATCATCAACATCATCATCATGGTAATGTGTTGAAAAACAAAAAGGTATATACATTGTCTGTTTCTACTTGGTCTCGAACTGACACATGACAGCTTAAATTTGGCCAAGACTCCTAGTAGTCAAAGAAACTGACGTCTTGAGTAAAAACAAAATCCGACACACGAACAGAGTATTGCTTGTTTGGTCTGGCAGCTTTTGCAGTGCTTTTATTTTTATTTGTTCAAACGCATTGGTGTTACCTTTCCACTGAAGTCAACAAAGCAGCCGACAGAAAGATCAGGCTGCATGGATAACACATGGTCTCTACAATGCCACCTAGGCTTTCTGTAAGAGGTACTTCATCCCTAGTCTTTACTTGTATAGTCATGGACTGTGACTGCATGCCTCCCTATGGCACGGCGATTCATAATCCCTTCTTCGAGTAGCAAACCCATTTTATAGATAATAAGTGACCCCTAGTTCTGAAGGTGGTGGATACTTGTAGAAGTTTTCACGTGTGTAATTTTCATGGTTCCAGGGGATCGTAGCTGGCACTATAGTATCCCTCCTTTGTGCTACGCTCAGCTGCTCTATCGGGTTTGGGGTAGACACTCTACATGGGATAAAATGATGTGCAGTGAAGTACTTCTCGGTTTAAACGCCTTTTGAATGTATACATGCTGTGTTCTTCATCGACCAGTCAGTTGAGATTATAAATGAAATTCAACCTCATAATACAGAATAGAGTCCGTCTTAGAAGACTTTAACCACGCCCTGCTACCTTTGCTGGCGCCACGATGGGATCTCTAAACTTTGATTCTGCTTCTCACCTAACGCATAAACAATGATTTTAAACGCCTCTTTAATCTAAGGGAAACCTCTCCCTTTCAAGGTTGTCTAAACTGCATTTGCTCTGTATGCAATTTAGCAGTGCCTTTATACTGATCTTATGGTGATTAATGTTCTGATTTCATAAATGGCTTGGATCCTGATTAAAAGGATCTCAATGTCACCGAATTATCCAACATATTATCATCGTTGTTTAAGCCTTTTTCGTGATAGAAAACGTATCTTCATTTGCTCCTAAATCCATTGTAAATGTTATTATAGAGCGCTCAAAAGAAACCTTAAATACGACGTTGATGAGAGAGGCCAAAGCTGCTCAGCTGGATACCACCCACGATATTCAACTGAATGTACAGGATAGAACGGAATGGAGGAATAAATTGCGAGCCCTCTGTAACATTTAATGGCAGAACAGGATACCTGATAAATAAATTAATTAATAATGAATGAACGAATGAATGAATGGAGAAATTAATGAATGAATGAATTATTGACGTTTTACTTAGGGTACGCAGTCGATCATTTAGGTCCTGTAAGCTGGCAAGAATCACTTCCATGGGCGCGTACGCGTCTTCAGATCGTTCCCCTGGCTTATGGTAGTGTAATCACATGCTACTAATGTTAAACATGGTAACTTACTATAGCTAAAGAGCCTAAAATCATAACAAGATTTTAAAAAAGATGTCTCAGAAGAGAGCGAAGAAACAGGAATAGAAAAAATTAAATCAATTAAAAAAAAAACTGTAGTAACTGGAAGAAGACTTGGCCTGAAACCAATCAAACAACTCGTTAAGATAAGTTGAGGTAAGATGGTGTTGGTCATCTCAAGAGTATGCCATGGTACCTACTGCCACCTTTAGTCACGCTGAAAAAGTATAATAAAAACAGACAAGGGAAAAGACCACGCCAAAGATGGAACTATGGCGTAAACAAATTACAGCCTTTACAATTTGACAGCGCATTAGAAAGAGCACGCAGGAGATCCTCATATCTCATGCAAACTTACGATGTTACTGGAGAAAGAGAAGAATATGTTTTTCATGGGGAAAGTAAAAGGCGGAGGGACTGGCTAGTTCTGCACCCATTTGATGGTGAATTGATGCATGACAAGCTGGATGTGGACAAGAAATGCTGAATATAACACAAAATGTGACTAGAAAGCTCAATGGATGGAATGCAAAACGACGCAGACAAACACAACCGAACGTTTCGACCAAAGTCTTTATCAGCGGAATTCTAAACAGCACAAACTGTGACTAGAAAACTCAACAGGTAAGACAACAGGGCTAATAAAAAACCAAGCTTAACGTGAAACTTAGAATTACGTAACGAAGAGAAAAGTATGAATATAAAGGTTAAAATACGAAACAATCGGCGCTGATGTTATTGGAGGTAAGACACCCCTCCAACGTAGAAGAGTCTGAGAAAGTATGAATGGCAAGTTAGGTAGGGTGTAGATGGCCCTGGAAACGTAAACAGGGCCCAAAACATACTTATTATGAGACATATAATCGATATTGGAACCCTGTGCCACATGAAGATGGGAACGGAGCTTTTATTGAAATATCCGAGTTTTGTAAGGTCGGTTCTTAACTCAAACCACGTCCTCCATATCAAAGTACCTTGTGCAGTGTTCGCAATAGCAGAGACGGAATCTGGTCCAGCAGCCCGCTCCCTCTCTCGTCAACTTTCGTCGAGGTCACACGAGGTCACACGAGCTAATATGAGATTACACGAGGTTTCAGGAGGTCACACAAGGTTACACAGTGTAATACTGACAGAAAAAGTACAAGTACCTATAGACAGAAGATCACATACTACAAGATAATCCCCAATATAATATAGTAAGATATCTTCACACGTAATTGTTATACACTCCTTTCCGGGAGTGAATTCTGAAGACTGGACGGTGCTTTATTAATATCCTACCTCAAATAGGGGAAATCCACATGTCACGGTACAGTCTAATATTTCAGGGGGTGGTAGATAGGCTGCATGCAGTGGTAAAACCAAGGCTGCATGTAGTCGTTAGACCTAGCCTGTACTCTCGTGGGACGTTGGTGGGCTGGGGTCAGGGCCAGTTCTAGAAGTTTTGGGGTCGTTAAAAGCCTCAGAAAGCCGGGAAACTCAGTTTCACCACCCTCTAAAATGTTGGACTGTCATGTGACGTCATCTGGAGTTAGATATTAATAAAGAACCGACTAGACACCAAGTGATTCTTAGAGCTACTTTTTGGATTCTTATCCAACAGAAGCCATTCTCGGAGAGCCCATTCAAGCTTATGAAAAAGTTTTAATGGCACACCCTACAGCTACACAGGTAACCTTTTGACCTGTGTGAGCGGTGGACATTCTCGGGTACAAGTTGAAGTATTTTAAGATTGCGCGCAACGTGACACATCAATAAATCTCTTTTTTCACTTCCTGTCAATATGGAGGATATGCAGGTTTACTGTGTTTAGTCATTGCAAGATGTTGCTTCTGACAATAGCTAGACGTTGCATTTCTATCTCTATGTAGACTAAAAGGACAAAGTTTCTTCACCCAGTTACTGAGCTGAGTATATGGCGGTGCTTATATAGTTTTCGAATGCTTTTTTTTTTCGACTGTGCCCAACGTTTTAACGGATTTTTAGAGATTGCATTCTGCATCAGTTTTCCCACAAGGGGCGGTGCATCAGTTTTCCCACAATGGGCGGTGCATCAGTTTTCCCACAAGGGAGGCTGCATCAGTTTTCCCACAAGGGACGGTGCATCAGTTTTCCCACAAGGGACGGTGCATCAGTTTTCCTACAAGGGACGGTACTTCAGTTTTCCCACAAGGGACGGTGATAGAGATTCTGTGTGGTTTTAATTTATATGAACGGAACAGCATTGGGGTAAACCTTTTGCTCTAAAGTTAGAACTGCGATAACATAATCTTACCGTTAGAAAATCACATACTCCTAGGCTGCACCCAGCGTGTCACACCAAGACATCCCACAGGTGGATTGCAAAAACGTGAAAGGTGCCCGGTTGTGCCCGTTTGTGTGCTCATTGAATTCCTGGATCTTGCTGTTGGAGGTGGTAAAATGTTGAAACGCATGGTCGCCAACACCAATCAGTAAGACATTTGATGATGTTGATGATGATGATAGTGTTGTTGATTATGATGTTGAATGTCATGATAAATATCGTGATAAATATCATGATGATTTCAAGTAATATATGCAAATTTTGGGAAATCAAAATAAATGAGAACAGCAGAGATTCGGATCTCAAGATGTACATATACTGATGAATCATGGCCAGGCAGGTCATACTGAACGTTTCACTGTAGTAGCTTAGAGAAGTTGTGTATGAAGTTTCGAAATCCCGACGTACTGGGGTTCGAAGTCGGCGATTTGGTAGTTGACTTTGGATAACTGTATAATCACCATACCTTTCGTCGGCGTTTGTGGCTCAGGCCTTGCGAACGCGCTTCGTAATGGCGGGGTACCGAGTTTGATCCCAGCTGCGGACGGTCTGTCTTGCGTTAGTTTCGACAGTAGTACCAAGAGCTGACAGTTAAGAAAGCAATGGCAGACTACTGAACGTGCAATTTGTCTAGAAAAACCACAACAGCCAACAAATGCTGGAATTGGTTTTGCAAGGTACTGTAAAGGATACCTAACATTTTTCTTTCAACATACCGTTCAGTCACCAGTGTCAAACTTTGTATACTTCTCTTCTTTTTCCCTTTACCCCGCAGTGGAGCATAGGCCCTCAACCAGCTCACGCCTTATCGTTTATATCCTTATCGTTTATATATATATATAACAAATCTCATTCAGCTCACCCCATATCTTCCCATCCCAGTGGTTTTTTTTTTTTAAACTGTACTGTGCAGATCTCTTCTCTGTTTGTTTGCCTCTGCCTTTTTCCTACGCCCCTAAGATTCCAGTATAAAGCCCTTCTAGCTAGTTACATTGATCTTGGGTTTTTTTCTGTGTGTCCTATTCAATATCTTCGTAATGCCGGGATACCGGGTTGGATTCCAGCTGCGGGCCATGCGCCTTGCGTTGGTTTCGACAGTGGGATCAAGAATGCCGACCGTCCAGTAAGCAATGGCAAATTACTGGACGTAAAATTTGCCTAGAAAAACCCCACAACAGCCAGGGGCTGTTGGGGTTGGTTCTGTAACGTCCTGTAAAGTAAATGCAACTAACCTAACCTATTCAATATTAACCTCTTTTCGTCACCTCTTGATTCTTTGGAATTTCGTTAGTTCTCTCCCAGAGCTTCATATTAGTGACTCTATTATACCATTTAATTTCCTCTATTCTGCACAAGCATCATTTATTAAATGTTTGTAGTTTATTAAAAATTGTTTTGTTTGCCGTGTTTAAACTCCATAAGGAAATACAGCGTTGACATTAGAGCCAGGTTTTTAATGTTTAGCACTAGAATTAATTCCTTTGACTTCAACGTATTTCATGCTGCTATGAACACCGCTCTTGCCTTTTTGTATTCGTATTTCAATATGTCTGTTAATTGACGCCCTATCTTTATCTATGTTACTGTCAATTTAGGTGTATGATTCCATATCTTGTAGTAAGATGTCGATACAATAACGTGAAAGATGTCTGATTGTGCCCGTTTGTGTGCTCATTGAATTCCTAGATATGCATATTGATCTCCAGCCTGTGATGAGTGGGAAGCTTAACATTGAGGTTAAACAGCAGGACGTGATGTTTCCTTGGGTTTACCCGGGACGTGCATTATGTTTCGGCTTGCAATAGCGAGAAATGTCCATGATCTGACCTTGCTTTTCCTAGAGAGCCGACCAGTCTACACATAGTTACCTTGGTTTGGTTCTAGAGAGCCGACTAGTCTACACATAGTTACCTTGGTTTGGTTCTAGAGAGACAACATCTGTAGATCAAGGACAAAGAAGACCTCACACAACTAAGTCTACGCCGTGTCCCACTAAACTATTTGAGAAGACTAATCCAATGAACAAAAGCCCGATGAAGTCAAAAATGTCAGCTGAAAGGCGCAGTTATGGCATCTATGCTGTAAACAGGCACAACGCAATTACGTCTCACGGAAGAACGAAAAGAAATGCAGAAGAAGAAGAAGAAAAAGGAGAAGAAGAAGAGAAGGATTTCACCAAGATAAGTTTGATTAACTTCACAATGATATATTTCGTCTTTCCCTTATGGGGTGTTATATTGAATATGTTATCAAACACTGTATTTTTAATTACATCCTGCATCTGATTTTGAAAGTGAGACAAGAGAGAAATGTCCAGACAGACCTGCAAACATGTGGTGTCACCAACTGGAAAGAGAAGGCCAACTAGAGAAGCGAGTGGAGTCGGGTGATACTTGCAGAAATGAACATCAAGGGCTCGGAGTTCTGAAGAAGAAGCAGAAGAAGAAGAAAAAGAAGAAGAAGAAAAAGAAGAAGAAGAAGAAGAAGAAGAAGAAGAAGAAGAAGAAGAAGAAGAAGAAGAAGAAGAAGAAGAAGAAGAAGAAGAAGAAGAAGAAGAAGAAGAAGAAGATAAGAGGAAAAAATTGTATCTGCGACTTTCAGGTTTTTCATGGGTCTATTAAATTCCATTCCTGGTGATAGCTGTTTCGGTTTTCATAATTATATTTATTGCAACAACAAAAATCGTAAAAACTGTTGAATTTAAAATCAGCAGATCAAAACCATGCAATAGCCAATACAATCTAGTAGGACTGGTTTGCGAGGTCATAAACAAACATTTGTGAACACTTTCAGAAAACAAGGATTTCAAAATGTGGTGTAAGTGAGTGAAGATCCCTTTTTACGCCTTAGGCGCCTCGGGCATATAGGAAGAGCACTCATATTTTACAGAATAATCGGCACTAAGTGGGTGATGTGGTCAGCATTACACCGGCCGTCTTTACTTCCCTAGGACAAAAACATCTTGGTTCCCATTTACGGCTGGGTCGACTTGTGACAATGATAAAAATCCACGCAGCCAGCAGTGGGTTTCGATCGCGGTACGTCGCAATGACGAGTCGGACTCGCAACGCCTGAGCCACAGACTCCGCACAATTTTGAAAATGTGGTGTACCCTCTCACATTCTCTCTCTCTCTCTCTCTCTCTCTCTCTCTCTCTCTCTCTCGCTATTTCTCGCTATCTCTCTTGCTCTCTCTCCTCTCTCTCTCACTCTCTCGTTCGCGCGTACTCTCTTTTCCCTCTCTCTATCCTCTCTCTATCCTCTCTCTCTCCTCTCTCTCTCTTCTCTCTCTCCCACTCTCTCGCTCGCGCGCGCACTCTCTCCTCTCTCTCCTCCCTCTCCTCTCTGTCTCTCGCTCGCGCGCACTCTCTTTTATCTCTCTCCCTCACTCTTTCGCTTGCGCGCACTCTCTCTCTCTCTCTCTCTCTCTCTCTCTCTCTCTCTCTCTCTCTCTCTCTCTCTCTCTCTCTCTCTTGTTTGTTGAGAAAATGTTCCGAGATAGTTGATGAGAATGTTTGACAGCTATGTCAGTGCCTTGTATGTTTCTGTTGATCTTTTCCACTGCTGTCATTGGAAAATAGGAGTGGCATAGTTACAGGGCTGACAGGCAGTTTTGTCAGAAGTCTGATTGGTTGGTTAGACAAGGTAAGAAAATACACAAACTTCTACATTTTGACTCTAAGAGCTAAGGTAACTTATTTTACCTGCTTTAATCGGGGAGCGGAGTGGTCTCGAGGCATGGTGTCCGCCTCGCGTACTAACGCTTCTGAGTTCAATCCCCAGTAAGGTCTAGGACTTTTTCACGTGGACGTGAACTTCTAGTAATTCCCCCTGTTCTCTAGTTTGGGATCGATGGCCCGTGTGTATTGTTGCGCACGTAAACAAATCCCTTGGCAGTTAGATATCGAAAATCGCTGCCGGATAAAATTTGGAGTTAAAAATTTACCCAAAGTATTTTCAGGACCCCCGCCGGGGCTACGGAGTTCGTAGACTGTGATAAAATTCTTCGGATTTATAATTAAATTGAACAATATAACGGATTATTAAAAAAATGCACTCAATTTCAAAATTGCTCCCCCACCCCACACCTATTTTGAAACCTCTTCGCGCCTCTTGGAGGTGGGGGGGGGGGGTGTGGAGGGAGCAGGTTAGAGACCCCTGTTCTACAGAAGGCAAGGAAAGAAAGCCCAAAGTGATGGCTAATGTGACTAACAAGATCCGCTCGCGCTGAAAAGAATCTAACACAGTAAGTGAGCTTTCAGAATTACTGTTTCTAACGTTTAATTGTAAATTTTTTTTTGTAGCTCAGATTTTTAGCTGTAGGCAGTCATATTCTCCTTTGTCCTTGTTTAACCACCCCCCCCCCCCCCCCCCCACATACAATGCGATCTATGTCGTCTTGTTCCCTTGAATCGAGCTCAATACCTGAATCATTCATGTCCGCTTGTGCACATCTTTATATCCTAGTAGAAGCAGACCCCGACATCCAATAATAATAATAATAATAATAATAATAATAATAATAATAATAATAATAATAATAATAATAATAATAATAATAAAACTTTGTATAAACTATATATTTTTTTAATTCAGTGTGATGTGGTTTGTAAGGCGACCGAAAACTATGTACTTCACGACCACAAAACCTTATCTACAGCTCCTCTACAGCTGAGCCACTAGCTTGTTGCTTGTTGATGTAGCTAGTGCTTGGTATCCAGTTGCCCACCCAGACACCCAACAATGATAAAGAAATGATAGACGTGTCTGGCAACAAGATTGGTATCTGATTACAGCCAGGAAAAAGAAAAAAATACTTGTTTGTACACACTTATTACTGTTTATGAAAATTGTGGAAGTAGTTCATAAGCGTGGTTTCTTTGATGTTTATATGGTAAAAATTCAGAAGATAATTTCACGTTAATTTGATCCACGCGATTTCAATATTTTTTTTTTTTAATCTACACACATATGGATGATCTAACGGTTTTGCTTCTATTCGCCAAAGTCATTATTATTTTCTTGTCTTACACTAATGTCCTATAGATTTACTTTACTATTTTTTTAAAGAAACTTTCACGTTTATGTAGTTTTTTCTTCTTCTTTCTTTCTTTCTTTCTTTCTTTCTTTCTTTCTTTCTTTCTTTCTTTCTTTCTTTCTTTCTTTCTTTCTTTCTTTCTTTCTTTCTTTCTTTCTTTCTTTCTTTCTTTCTTTCTTTCTTTCTTTCTTTCTTTCTTTCTCTTTCTCTTCTTTTCTTTCTTTCTTTCTTTCTTTCTTTCTTTCTTTCTTTCTTTCTTTCTTTTCTTCTTCTTCTTCTTCTTCTTCTTCTTCTTCTTCTTCTTCTTCTTCTTCTTCTTCTTCTTCTTCTTCTTCTTCTTCTTCTTCTTCTTCTTCTTCTTCTTCTTCTTCTTCTTTTTCTTCTTCTTTTTCTTCTCCTTCTTTTACTCATTCTTTTCCTCCTCCTCTTCTTAGGTACATCGTCATCATTTGTCTTCTCTTGCCAATTTTCCTCTTTCTCCTCCTGATACTCATATTCTAGCTTGCTGCAATACCCCATGTTCTAGCCTGCTGCAATACTCCATCTTCTAGCCTGCTGCAATACCCCATCTTCTAGCCTGCTGCAATACCCCATGTTCTAGCCTGCTGCAATACCCCATGTTCTAGCCTGCTGCAATACCCCATGTTCTAGCCTGCTGCAATACCCCATGTTCTAGCCTGCTGTAATACCCCATGTTCTAGCCTGCTGCAATACCCCATGTTCTAGCCTGCTGCAATACCCCATGTTCTAGCCTGCTGCAATACCCCATGTTCTAGCCTGCTGCAATACCCCATCTTCTAGCCTGCTGCAATACCCCATCTTCTAGCTTGCTGCAATACCCCATGTTCTAGCCTGCTGCAATACCTCATGTTCTAGCCTGCTGCAATACCCCATGTTCTAGCCTGCTGCAATACCTCATATTCTAGCCTGCTGCAATACCCCATCTTCTAGCCTGCTGCAATACCCCATCTTCTAGCTTGCTGCAATACCCCATGTTCTTTTGTTGCTGGCGTTAATCACCTCGAAATATCAAAAGTAAACAACCGTAAGTTATCAGGACGAACCTTCTCGCACAGAAAATGCATGAAAGCATGTGATGAATATGCTTGTTGATGTTCATGCTAAAACGTAGGAGAAAAGGCCCGACAATCGCAGAAAGTTGCCGAAGGACGCTTGAAGCACAAGGAACAGTCAGATCTCGCGGTTTAAGTGTCGACTCATTAGACGGATAAGATTCCTTTAAACAGACGATAACACTTGCATATATCTCTCTCGTGAGAATGTTTATACATGAGATAATATCGTCTGATCATGTTAGTCTAGTCGGCTCTGTGGCTAAGTCGATGCGAACGCTTCGTAAAGCCGGGATGCCGGGTTCGATCCCAGCTGCAGGCCTTGCGCCTTGCTTTGGTTTCGACAGTGGTATCAAGAAAGCCGACTATCTAGAAAGCAGTGGCAAACTACTTTATGTAAATTTGCCTAGAAAAATCACACAACAGCCAGGTGCTTTTGGGGTTGGTTCTGCAATGACCTGTAAAGGATACGCAACTAACCGACATGTTAGTCTACAGAAAGAACTCACTAACCAGTGAGCAACTACCAGAGAGACCAGGAACGAACAGTCTACATACAAATAAGTTGTATCTATGAAACAGTTGCACTCGCATAATTCAAGTTCTCGAACAAGCTCACTATCCTTAATTTGACGACCAACAAGATCTTTCCCTTTGGAGTTTACAGACAGTGAAAGCGAAGAATATGAAGTTCGTCAAACTGCAGGTTCTTTACAGAGCAAAGCTCTCGTTAGGGTGCGCTTGAAAGCCTTTCTTTCTCTACCCGGTTCTCCGGACCTCTATTACACATCCCTATATAGAAATAACTTTGTGGTTCTAAATAGATAAACGGATATACTTGGTTTGTACTGAATACTAAGGTTAGTTGCGTAACCTTTACAGGACGTTGCAGAACTAACCCCAACAGCTCCTGTCTGTTGTGCTGTTTTTCTAGGCAAATTTACGTCCAATAGTTTGGTACTGAATACTACTGAATGTTTATGTAGAACGATTTCACACCTAAGTACTTTAAAGTAGCCGAGGTACCATGGTGCCAGACACTTGTTGCCTGCCGAATAGTCAAACGTTCAATCCGCAAAGAGGCGAATTTATTTTCTTCAAAATTGACCTGAATCAGAATGTGCAGAACAAGCTATGGGCTATGTAGGGCCTGCAACTGACATGCGAGCGGCCCACTAACGTTCTGACCTGAGCAAGCGAAACGGTGTCACGGAGTGAACAATCAACCCTACACTTTGGATTATTCGTGACGTTGACACCCCTAGCGGGCAAGTCACATTTCAAATTTAAACCCGTCCGGTGGGTATATAGTCCCTCATATTGATATATACCTCTATCTGGTGGAATAAACATTTCTAGACCCTCTAGTTGTTTTGAGAAGTCTACATTTTCAAACTTGCAACTGTGGGATAGATAATTTCTGGAATAATATTTCGAAATTCCTGTAAGCCTTTTAACTCCTAGGGCACTAATACAGGACTTCTTTACTAGAGACGCCAAGCGGAATCTGGCGCGGGCATTCTTTGCCAGACCTCTGAGGTGTCGAGACGCATTTCAACTCTCTGATTAAAACTTTGACGCATTCAAAATACCAGTTTAATATTTGAAGGATTCCTAAGCTTGGGTAAGTTGATTATAGTTTACAAGTACCATGATATGTCTCTTTAAAGTTGGCCACTGCTGCAGGGAGGGAAGATTCAGCTGTGTGACCGCACAGAATTAGGCCGTTCTTGGTGTCCAGACACTCAAGCCCCTAAAATCAAACCTTTCCCTTCGCAGGCTAATAGTTTGTGCCATTCATGACCCCACCATTATAGAGATATTAAACCCAGCAAGTTAATTATTCTCTAACCAGACAACCGAGTTGTTTGGATTACCAGACATATTAAACTGGGTCACCCTTCTGCCGGCTAGATGCTGTGACGTCAGAGGTTGGTTTTAGCACAACACAATGTGTGGGATGAGCAGACGGTGGATGGTATACAATATATATGTGAGAGAGAGAGATGGGATGTATATCTACAAGTGCATGTGGGCGAGGAGAGTGATGTTCTATGCTTGATAGTCTATCTGTCTCCACTCTGGCACTCATCTCCTGTCCCTGTTACTGTCTGAACAATAGAGATGATATGTAGAGACTTATACTGTCTCATTATCCTCAGAGCTGTCCTCTGAATGATTACTAATGTGGATGTTAATAAACTGAGCTTGACATGTAACCCCTGAGATGACTTCTAATTCTGAGTTCCTTCTTGATACAGGATGATATCTGATTGGAGGCCAGTCAGTGAATCAGCGGTCCACAAAACCACCTACAAGGAAGTCACCTATGTCTAAGCCAGTGATTGGCATCAGAGTGTAAACCAAACTTTTGTTATCATTTAATGAAATCCTCCAGTTGGACTACAGACAACATTATGGGTGTTGTACCTTCACCATCACCGGCAGCTTGTTTGTGCTTCAAGTGTTTGACTTGGTACCTGAGATCCTCTCCAGGAGCTTGGGTGTATCTCCAGTGTTCGAGTGTCTAGTGTGGGACTGTCTTCAACGTAACACCAGAGTGACTGAACATGCAGCAAGTTCAAGAAACAAGGGATTTAGATAAGTGTGGTCAATCATTGGTTTATTGCCAGGCTTCACTATTAATCGTCCACATTATCATAATGATGATCTAGGCGGACTCTGGGAAAATTATTACACGTTCAGTCGGATCAAGTTTGAAGTTTTGGTCCTTCATATCACTCTGGGTTCTTGAAGTTCTTTGCTGATTCTTATTAAATATATGTGTTGCAATTATTACATTTATTCGGAAATTTTCATGGCTGACTTGGTTGTCCCTGTTTCACTATTCTGTCTAGCTTTGATGTTTATGTGATTAGTAAGTGTAATCTGTGTTAACATGGCTATGATAATATGCTATCATAGCCTGGGAGCTATCTTTTTTTAGTAGTGGGGGTGTCCAGCCAAGTGTGCCTAGGAATATGAGATATACTGTAGTGCCAGAGCTTGAGTTGCCCTACTCCTGAAATAAATTGAGCGCATATTGGCCAAGGGATATCCCTTAGACCAATACGAGCCGAGCCTCAACATTATTTATTTCAGAGTGCTATTGGTTCACAAGGAGAAATCCTTAAATCAGGCACTCGACACGAGCGGTATTTGACAAACGGAACGCGGAGAAGAAGAAAAGAAGAAGAAGAAGAAGAAGAAGAAGAAGAAGAAGAAGAAGAAGAAGAAGAAGAAGAAGAAGAAGAAGAAGAAGAAGAAGAAGAAGAAGAAGAAGAAGAAGAAGAAGAAGAAGAAGAAGAAGAAGAAAAAGAAGAAGAAGAAGAGAAAGAAGAAGAAGAAAAAGGAGGAGGAGAAGAAGAAGAAGAAAAAGAAGAAGAAGACCTTGGCTCTCAAGTCGAACCACTCTAAAATGAGTGCCAGATAATGTACTGGAAGGTAAATGCGACAGGCAACATGCTGCTGCATCACAAATAAAGGGCCAATTGGTCTATTAAAAAAAATTTAGGCCTGCGACTAAATTCTGGATACATCGAGAAAACGTGAAACAGGTTCATTACTTTACGGGAGAGGTCCCAGACGCCCTGTTCAGCCGTTAGGCCATATTTTATGCCCGGCTATATTTAAGGTCCCCGGCAAAAGCCAGGGTGGGGCTTTAAATTAGCTAAAAATTGCATTCCACAAGGGGATGACGAGGGCTGAATTATCAAGGACCATGGCGGAGTGGAAAAAATAATAGCAGAAGGCATGGTAGCAGGAAGGAGGGTCAGTGGCCGACCAACACAAATATGGGCACATAATATAATTGAGACCTCGAGCCGGAAAGTGCACGAGAAGGGAGAGCTTGCAAGAGACCGAGTTTCTTTTAGGCAGCCCGTGAGAGCGACGTTCTGTAAAGGACTTGCTACTTAATGATGGATAAACTACATATCTATCATTTTGTCTGTCTGTTTCTCTGTCATGTAACCATATATATTGGTTTGCCTGCTTTAGTGTCTACAGGCATGTCTGCCTATCCTTTACCGCCTGCCTTTGTGACTGTCTTTCTGTCTGTCTGCCTGTCTGTCTGACTACCTGTCTTTATATATGTTTTCATTTGTAATATAAACAATGCGAAAAACAGAAGAAGGGGGGGGGGGAGGGGGGGGGGACACATCGTTTAAACAAAAATCTGCTATGAGTTTTGTTAAACAGTGATAACAGAAACTGTAAACTTAATAGGTAAACCCGATTTCTCTTTTCAAAATAAAACGGGGAAAAACTGGTATCCTTCCTGGTCCGAGGCACTTCAAACGGTCCTTTGAAAGCAAACCTATGATGTAGATATACGGTCTCTCCACGTTTGTGGGTGAGGGCTTTTTGTTGCAAGTTTATCGCATTTATCACAAAAATATTTTAGCAGCTGATAATCTTAACGAGGCGAGATAATACACACTTGATTGCTTACTTTTCAGGCATAAACAGGATACTTTCGTCTCACAAAAAGACGCCAATCTGGCAAAATAACTAGCCATGTGGCATTGGGTGCACAGAGTGCATGGCTAATGGTTATGAAAGCTTCTTTGGTTGAAGACAAAGAAGATGAAGATAATGGACAGAGAATCACCAGACAGGGAATGCAGTTGGGGCACACATGGATTTAGAAAGTAGCGGCCATGAAGAGACTTTTAGCTACGGTTGTTGTGGGAAGTCAAAGGCTCCGGTCGGACTGAATCCTATTGATGACATCAACAAGACTACAAAGAGACAAAACCGAATGGAGGAATTACCTGTGAGACCTTGGTGACGTAGAAACTATACAACATGGAGATGATAAATCTTTATCCCGATATGTATGTGCGAGAAGTTATACAGCTTTACGACCAAACTATGAATCTCCCATTCTGAAGTTGTTGTTTTTTCATTCTTAAATATGCCAGCAAAAGTTGGTGAACTATCAAAGATATGGAACGAAAGTTAAATCCATTTGAAAGTAAAAATCTAAGAAAAATAATAAACATTTTATTGGATGAATTCAAAAAGAGTTAGAAGATCAGAGATTTATTCTGTCACAATCATTAGTGCAATTCATTTGGTCTATTTGGGTTATTACTTCAATATGTCCAGGCCCCGGTATGTATTTCTATCAGTAACAAACGTATAGGACCTAAAAAGCCTAATTAGTCAATGCCTGCCTCTTACTAAAAGAGTAATTTTAGTTGCGTATCCTTTACAGGACGTTGTAGAACCAACCCCAACAGCCCCTGGCTGTTGTGTGGTTTTTTTCTAGGCAAATTTACCTCCAATAGTTTGCCATTGCTTCCTGGGCGGTCGGCTTTCTTAATACCACTGTCTAAACCAACGCAGGGCGCATGGCCCTCAGCTCGGATCGAACCCGGCATTCCGGCATTACGAAACGTTCGCATCGACTTAGCCACAGAGCCGACTACTGAAAGATTACTCTTTTCTGGGATTTAAAAATTATACAGGCCATTACAAAACGTGTTTCTACGCAGAAAGGGCTAGCATCCACGAAGTAACCAAAAAGAGGGCTGGAATCTGGAAACTAACGAAACAAAAAATGCCCTCTGCTAGAAGCAGGCTTTTTATGAGCTTTTTGTAGAGTCTCTTTATTCTCCTAACATTTCCCTGTTGACGCTTCTCACTCAAACCGTTTTCTGACGTGATCTCAGTGAAAAAAAGAAGAGGTCTGCACGAGATGGGGGATATGAACTTCTTGTTTGGAGAGGGGATTTGAAAAGAGAACAAACACACTGCGGCGTTCGGTAGCTGTTTTTATTGGGGGACATATTGTCTGGCTGGTGTTTTCTGCCGGGGGGGGGGGGGGGGGGGGGGGGGGGGGGGGAATGGAGGACTTGTGTCAGACTGGCGCAAGTGGATTGTTGTGAATTGCAGTGGGGAGGATACACAGACGAGGTTTGAGGTTTGAACAAGGATCAACATCATGGCACACGGGTAGTAACCCATTAGTGCTCCGTTCTTCTTCTAACTCAAGTCTGAGTCTGAAGAAGCTCAGCACAGTGCACAGGCTCTGTAGTACTGGCGAGAATCCTAAAAATAATTTAGGTAGATGTTAAACAACTAATTTTGCCCGGGAAGAGCCGTTAGGCTACTCTTTTCAATTTCCAACCGCCAAGGGATTTGCAACAATGCACACGGGCGTCCGATCTCACTACCCATAGACCAGGGGGAATTACTAGAATTACAAGTCCACGTGAAAAAAATCTTAGCCCAAACAAGACAGAAGCTGGCAATAATCTGATGTTACTGTAAACTGGTGTGGGGAAACGATGGTAACTCAGAAGTTACTTAATGGCTTCGCCTTTATCTTAGTGTTCACAGACTGTAACATACGCTGGAAAGTTGTGGCTGTTTATCCAGTTCTGGAGTTCATAGTATTGTTCCAGAACTTGAATTTTGCGAGCGCGTCCGTGTTAATGATCTGCCTTACTTGAATGCAAGTTGCGTTTCGCTTTTGAGGGAAACATCTCTAATTAGTCGTCCTTTACGGCATGCGTGTTCGGGAGAGTGTGGGTCTACCCTTTTCCCAAAAT
>CAJHNH020004026.1:0-2500 GCA_905116865.2 Candidula unifasciata | reverse complement strand
TAAAAGAGATCAAAAGAGTCGGTTATTTCCTAGCTTCGCATCTACAAACGACACATTTTTTGATAATTATTCCGATATATCCATTAACAGTGATTAACCCCAGACTATACATGACCTCTGTTATAAAATGAATTACACATGCTGGATAGTTTAAAAGCGATTGTAAGCACATTTGATATATATAGCCTGCATACTTGAAAACACATGTGATTATATATTTAACCTGCACGATGACTGTTTCTTTACTAATGTATCACATAGTGATTTGTTCTTAAACCATGTTGCCCATGACATATACGTACAGTCATGTGATGGCTATTCATTCATTTATGCATGCATTCATTAATTCATTCATGTTGCGCCATTAGATGTTACATAGGGCTCGCAATCTATTCCTCCATTTCCTTCTATCCTGTGCAATCAGTTCAATATCATCGATAGAATCCAGTCTAGCAGCTCTGGCCTCTCTCGTTAACGTCCGTCTTGGAGTTTCTTTGGTGCGTTCCTGTCTGCTTATTTCCCTTCATTTCCCATTGAAACGTCTGTCTGTTAATTCTTTGCTGATTTCTTCTCATGTGTCCGATGTAGCTCCATCCTCTCTGTCTTCTAACTATTGATACTGGTGATTGCCCAGAAATTTCACTTATTTCTTCACTCCCTCTTGAACTTATCCCATTTTATTTTCGTCATTTTTCCTCAGAAATTTGCTTTCGAGTTCATTTAACTTTCATGTAATGGCTAAAGTTTGGGCGTTTGAGGGTTATGTGTTGCGTACGCGCCTTGTAATGCCGGACTGTCTGTCAAGTTTAATTCTAGCTGCAGGCTATTTTTCACAGAGGCCCTAGTTTCGACATTGTATCGACAGCATACCTTTGAGAAGCAATGACAAATATTTTTGCAATTCGTCCCTAAAAATTGTATAATGGACGAAACCACCTATGATACAACCAGGTAGATGACCACGGGAATTAGTCGGCCGGACAACCAGTTGAAAGGACGGCTGGTCAGTTTACTGGGCATACCTCTGAAAATCGTCACCTTAATTTGTTAAAACGACGAAGCCACTTTATGATACAACCAGGCATCATATGTCCAAATTGTCTGCCCTTTTTTTAAATATACATGACACGACGCACCAGGCAGCGGCAGGGTGGCGGCGGCAGGCCTTGCAGGCTATTGCTCCCTATAGCAGGCAATGCAGTAATATCTGATATTGACCTGATCTACTACTTATCAGACGCTTCTGACTTTGAATGCTGCATACCAAATTTGCACTACACATACTTAAACGTATTTACACCAATCTCTTTCACACGCACCCACCCACGCACCAACACACACACACAGACACACATGCGTTGACTCGTAGATCTACCCACATTCTTTGCCATACCCTCGCACCCATACACATATTAATAACAATACCGTTTCTCATTGCCGAGAGGCTTCAAGACATCCCCCAGCGCCATACAACTGCAGGAAATGAACCTCCACAGTTAACAAAGCTCAAGATAAAATACTTGTTTTCCAAGACAGTTTGCAAACTTCTCAGCTTGTCACCCCCCCCCCTTTTTTTTTTTTGTCCCTGTCCTCAACCAGCTCCGGGGGCGGCTTGTTTGCACAGCTGCAAAATATCAATGAATAATTAATTATCAAAAATTATGGCCGTGGTCCAAATAAAGTTTGAACCACGCACGTGTCTGAGATTTTTAAATTGCTGGTTGTGAGTCGATTTCCTGGAAAGACCAGAAAGCGACCTTATGCAACATATTTGAGGTTTGGGGTTTTGAACAACATCATGCACACGGGTAGTTACCCATAAATGCTTCGTTATTTTTCTAACTAAAGTCTGAGTCTAAAGATCTCAGCACGATGCACAGGCTCTGTAGCACCGGTGAGGATCCTGAAATAATTTGGGTAGATTTTTTTGAAACTCTAAATTTTTACTTGGCAGCGCCGTTAGGCGACTCTTTTCGATTTCCAATTGCCAAGAGATATTTTACAATGCACACGGGCGACCGATCTCACTACCCACAGAACAGGATGCATTACTAGAAGTCCGAGTCCACGTAAAAAAATCCCAGCCCTTATCAGGGATTGAACCCTGAACCTCTAGCACTCCAGGCAGATACCATGCATCGAGACCATGCAGTTCTTATGCAACGTATTTGTAATACGGCAAAATACTGATATGTTGAGGGTTAAGAAGGCTAATGGCTCAAGACGCTTGTCTCAAGAGTAGGTGCCACCAAGAGATCTTTAGGGGAACGAAGGGGGAGCGCTCGGCTCCTTAGAATTTTCTAGGGTCGGAACGCAAAGGATTAAGTGCGCAGTAATGATAGACCCTTTTATAGTAAACGGCCATTCCGCGTTCCCATGAAGCATTTGTTTAATTTCTGAAGACATTGAGAATTTTTGAATAGGTTCTGTATACGAATAAAGAAAGCTAAGTGTGTATCCAACCTTGGATCACAACACCCCGAAGAGTCTGAATCAGCGA